>JAIUZE010070835.1:0-86387 GCA_022085475.1 Heliosperma pusillum | reverse complement strand
ATTAGTCACATGATAGGATGTTTTCCCGTGACTGTTTGATTATATGGTTGGTGTCGTGTTGACTAAGTACCCATAGAGAATTAGGAGTATATGGCGTCTTGACCATTTTAATTCTAAATGAGTATCTTGGACCATGACATTGATAGGCCCGTACTGTCTTTAACGAGTATATAGTTCGCCGCTTGATAGCTTTTGTGTCTCGGCTTGGTGGGTTTATATCCAAGTCGGGGCATGGCTGCCTGATCCGTTTTGGGACTGGAGCCAGCTTAAGTACTAGCCATCTCTGCTTAGGGGGGTCGCCTAGTAGAGTTTCTCATAGACGGTTATGTCATGGGACGGGGAACGGAATAGCTGTTGTCGCTAGGTCTGATCAGTCTAGGACTAGGATGTTTTTCCTACCTTGTGGTATAGCCTCGAGTTACAGAAGGTCTTCTATTGACTGGACTAAGAACTTATGCCTGTTTGTAGAAGTATTTGTCTTTCATGTTTGTATGATTCTATGAGTTCTAGAAGGTGAGATGCAAGCCGGCTAGGATTGATAGAGTTGGGATTACCGATTGTTAACTGATTCACATGATTACGTGTTGATTAGGGTTTGAGTGTATCACGGCCATGTTTTTGAGAGGAACCTCTGAGCTAGCATACCAGCTTCCCTACCTCGAGTTATAGTTATTATCGGTTTCACATGATAGCTTTCACATGCTAGGTTATTTGTTAGTTATCTGTTTCATAACATGAAAAGCAGATCATATATGTTAAAGTTTTGTATTGTCCATATACATTGCTTTTATGTTATTCATGTTTTATTAAACTTGACATTTCGTGGCTGGGAGGACTCGGAGTTACTCCCCACTGACTGTGGCTTCCGTGTTTATATTTAATGCGGTCGAACAGGGGGTGAATGCATATTTGGGGTACATTGACGAGCTAGCGAGCGAAGTATTTACCTTGGACCTATATTCGGTTCATAGTTTGTATATTATTATACACTCTTTTATTTCCGTATTTATACGGGAGATATGTCTCCCGTCTTGTATATTTCTTTTGTATAATATTATTTCGTTTGGTAATGACCTTTTTATTTCGGACACCTTCAGTATGTATTTAAATTTTTTTTTTTTTTTTTTCTTTCCGCAAATTTGAGGGTGTCACACGAGTAGAAAACGTTTCTCTTATTCCACCCCCTAATTTTGAAAATCATTCTTTCCACTAGTATATTGCAATCAATCTTAGATAACCTTTTATGAGAAATTTAAACACCCAAATATTTAAAAGGAATCGTCCTTTTCTTGAATCCAATATGGACCAAGATGACAACTTCATGACCAGAGTAAGCACTATTCAGAATCATATCATATTTCTCTGAATTTATTTGCAAACTTGATTCATTAGAAAAACAGTAAAAAGCCTCCATTATCATGAAAAAAAGATTTAAGATCACCCTTGCAAAAGATGATCAGTCTGTACCTTTACACAGAGGATGAAATTTAAACACTCACCTCATTTAATTTTCAAATCTACTTAAATACTTCATACCGAGAGTAAAAATCAAGGGTGACAGGAGGCCACTTTGCCTCAACCCTCTCATCCCCTTGAAGAAACCATGTGCTAAACCAGTTTAATACAATGGAAAATGATGTAGTGGTGATACTTTGCATCATAAGATCAACAAACCTTGGAGGAAAATGTAAGCTAGTAAGCATATGCCTCACAACTTTCCATTCAATGGAGCTGTAGACCCTCAAATCCACCTTCAACATACATCTTAGAGATACACATTGTAACACCCAAAGTTATTTCACATGGGAAGAATATGGAGCTTATGATATGTTTATAAAGGATTTCACCGACCACTTGATAACAAGGCCTTATGCTTTTGAGGTCAAGTGAGGACAAAATAAGACCCGAAGGTGCACATTCCATCTTATTGGGGTTGTATTATGACGGTGGTGGATCGGGTTGTTATAAATGGTATGAAAGAAACCCTGCGACCGTGTGGTGAACTTGTGGTCAGGAGTACCCGGGTCAGCCACCTAGATGAAAGTCCATAGACCTTAATTAGACTCCTCTAATTATTTGCTAAATTACTTGTTAATTTAGTATTTAATGATCTATGTAACATGCATGCAAATATAAAGACATTTATATAAAAGAAGAAATTTCCTCACATAGATATGGAAAATATATGGGCACAACAAGAACTCTTTCTTGTTGTTCTTGAGCTATAATTATGGATGAACACAAGTAATCTCCAAACTAGAAGATCTCTTCTAAGTTGCACCAAGATAATACCAAATAATCTACCCTTATTATTAACTAGATAATAAGATAGATATTATAATACTAATATTAGACTATATTACTACACTAGTAATACTTAAGAAATATTAGTATTTGAGAGTTTTTAGAGAGAAGAAGAGTTTTTGAGAGATGTATGAAATAAGCAAGAATGAACTATCTATAAATTGAACAACAATTGTTCTCTTTATAGCCATGAGGGCCGGCTCATGTATCACCAAAAGAGTGATATTTTCTTCTTATTTTATTGCCATGCAAAGTGGTAATGTGTTGTAGTGAATAAAATGATTTTAGGTTTACTATTCATGTCATAATCACATGTTGCTTGTGAGTATGAATAAGAGCAACCATCATCACCATTCACTTCACCATAACCAGCCATGTGAGCCTTATTTTGATCCATTTTGATTTTTTATATTTGTCCCACAAATACTTATTAATCATATGCTTAATTATCTTGTATAATTAAGTGTTATTTTGATCATATAACAATTATATGACACAAATAAATGAATAATATCTACTTAACATTTTAAGTAATATTTTACTATTATATCAATATATAATGGGTCCCACAATGCTTAGTTAATTTATTTTACAACTCTTTGTAAATATAATTAACTAATTACCTCTATCTCAAAACCTCAACTAATTTAGTAATTTAACGATAAATTACTAAGTTAAATCTTATTTAATCATATTAAAATAAGATATAAATTTATTAGTCAATTATCGCATAATTGAAAAAATAAACTTAATCGAATTTGAGTTCTTAACTCAATTTCTAACAATTAACTCTCGTACATATCGAATATATGTAATGTACTAATTAACTGTATCGTATACAAATAATTAGTTACTATTTGGATTTCATCCGTTAGGTGTGACCGAAAGGGATCAGTTGATCACCGCCGTCAAACGACAATAACGTCAAACTCTAGTCAGCCAACCGTTATTGATTTACGTTAATCAACTGACTAATCATATATATAGTCAATAAATATCCCAATTATATTCCTTAATAAGATTTATTATGTGACGCACTATTGTGGAGGACACCTACTCCAACACTAGAGGGGAGGATTCTGGGCTTGGTTGTGGTCAACTTTCAGGCAGAACAAGGACGTTGTGTTCTTTAAGTGGAGGAGTTTGTAACACCCAAAGAGATTGAGAGGAAAGTTATCCCACATGGGAAAAATATGGAGCTTATGATATGTTTATAATCGATCCCACAAACCAATTTGTAACAAGACCTTGTGCTTTTGGGCTAAAGTGAGGACAAAATAAGGCCCGTAAGTCCAGATCTCATCTTCTTGGGGGCGTGTTACGATGGTGGTGGGTTGGGTTGTTATAAACTTGTAACACCCCAACCCAAACCTTAGGTGGAAAGCAGTTACTAACGGTAGCTTGTCAGCTTGTGTACATGGCCCGTAGATGATATACGATTATTCTGAACCGATTCCCCTTTTTATTCTCTAATATTTGACCTTATTTGACACCGTTTTAGCGTCGCTTTCATAGCATTTTACCCATCATCCCGCTTACTCTCATATCATTAATTTCCGTCTCATTTTATAGGAAATATGTCTAAGACAAGGACGAGACGAGATGAGAATCAAGAAACCGTCACTAAACATATACATAAAGAAAATAAAGAAATGAAGAATGAAAAGTAGAGAAGTATAGAAAAGAGAAAGAAGAAGAAATAGAAGGGGCTCATATGGCCTGGACCACCGTCGGTCGGCCAGCCAGGTACCCCCCTTACTTGGTCGCACAAAGAACAGGAAGAAAGGGGCGGTGGACTCGTCGCCAGTCTGGCCACCGGCAGCCGGTTCACCGGCTCCAAGCCTTGCCAATGAGAAAGACGAAGACAAGGGAAAGGAAGAAGACCCTCCTGCCGGTCGGCCGACAATCGGTTCGCCGGCAGGGAGCCACGTGTCGTTGCCATCACGCATGAGGAAGACCAACGGGGTCCTCTGCTGTTCGGCCGACAGTCGATCCGCCGGCAGGGAGTACACATGTGTCAAGTTTCCAGAATTTTCGACCAAAAGCAGCTTAGGCTCGGCGCCGGTTGGACGACCGGCTGCCGGATCGCTGACAGGGACCCTATCCAACAGATCTTTGCTCTTTTGCCATTTCTTCCCTATTTGTGAGATCTAAATATTAAGAGGAGATATAAATACTCCATGACCATACACCATATGAAGGAAGGAAACTACCACACACACTACCACCGCTATATTATGACATGAACCCTAGAATAAGTAGTATTATTATTTCCTTAATTAGTAATTTAATCTTTCTTTAATTAGTCACAATTACTCTTATTTCTAGTTAATTACTATTAGATATAGTCTTTCCCTTAGTTTATGATTCAATATTTGAGTTGTAATTTGAAGACAAGAGGAGATTCTTTTTTGTATTAATCCAAGTGTCCATCTTTATTACAAGTTTGATATATTTCTAATCTTTATTTCATTTACTTGTCATTTAATTACTCTTTCTTGTTTGCTTAATTAGTTTAGATGTTGAGCATGTCTTTCCTTGTTTATTTGATTAAAATATTCATCTTTAATGCTCGTTCTTCTTAATACAAGTGAGTAGTGTGCTACTAAGGTAGATGGGGGAGTTAGTGTAGGTTTATGGGTTGATTATGGTAATTGGGTATAAAGATTTAATTTTTTGGTAGTCTACTTGTTTTGTGCACACAAGGTGTTTGATGAAGTGGTTGAATAAGTAGTTTAAGTTATTTTCATGTTTAATTACTAGTTTGAGTGAGAGCTTAGACTTGTAATGTGTTGTGTGTGCTTGTTGAATGTTTAGGGGGAGGTTAGGATGAGAACCCAATCGAACCTTAGGCTAGGGTCCGTCTCACACCGAGAGGTGACGTCTTACCTAAAGACCGTCTTGCACCGAGAGGTGAAGACATACCTAGACTCGCTTTTAGACTAGTCTTGAGCCTCATCATAATTAACCCTTGCCTACATTAATGAACCCATTCACCTTAGTTTCTTTCAATTCTTGATTTTAATTATATCATTGCTTCCTTGTTAGCTTTAGTTTTCATTAATCTCCACTCATTTGCTTTTAGCTAGAACTAAACTAGAATTGTTTAAATCGTCTAAGAACCTTTATTTCCGTCCCTTGGGATTCGACCCTCCTAATACCCAACGATCACTCGTTCACTTGCGAAGCTAATTAAAATTTACATCAAGTTGGATCTTGAGGAGCTTGATATTTGGGGTCCAAGGGTTGTGACGTAAAACTGCTCGGTTTTAAACTGAACAATTCAACAGACTGTTTACTCTGTTTTCTGTATCTATGTTGGTGCGGAATTAACTGTATTTTTGTGGTTTTTGTATGTGTTGGAACAACAAAATAAAAGATATGAATTAGCTACGACAATCTCGCAAGATCACTCAACTAAGACTTGAATTAATCAAGGGAACGAATCTGAAATGTCAAGGGTGACTTAAACTTGCATTTTGAACATATACCCATGTCCTTCATATATCATTCTCCCCTTCTTCAAAAAAGAATCGTCCCGATTCTTGAACGTACGACCTCCCGGATCAAATACAAATCTTGAATACTTGTATGTAAGAGCATCTAAGGCGAACAAGAACTTATTTGTGCACACATTTGATCTCTCCTTTAAATCATCATCTTCAATATAGTTTTCAAATTTGTTATACCAAATCCTTTTGCTTAAAGGATTATTAAATTTTACCTCCAATTGGCACAAATTAACAATATCTTAAAGCTTCACCATTAACACCCAATTAGAATTCCTAAGAGAAAGTCCCATAACACCATAAAACTTCTCGTCAATATAAGTTTCAAGTGGAGATTTATACTATCTTCTCTCTTCTTTAATGGCAAATACTCCCATATCGTCGTCAAAAATAGGTGGCAAATATGGATTAAAAAACACTTTCTCTTCTTCATGGATTTCGTCAAAAGGATTTAAGTCTTCTTCTTCACGATAATAATTTTCATAAGGGCTTATAAGACTCCTAACTTTGAAGCCGACAACATCCAATGACTCCTCATCACCATAATCGTCATATATAGGTGGCAAATCAAAATTTAAAGGAGAATTACCTTCCACATGTATGTCTTCAGAAAAGATTAAGCTCTCAAAAAGCTTTGTATAACCAGAAACGTCTAGATAAACTTCATCTTGATAGTGTTTCATCTTGTTGCCCATAAAAGACCGTCTTGGTTAAAGAAAATCAAGAGCCGAAGCTCTGATACCAAATTAATGTAAAACTGCTTGGTTTTAAACTGAACAATTCAACAGACTGTTTATTCCATTTTCTGTATTTATGTTGCAGCGAAATTAACTGTATTTTTGTGGTTTTTGTATGTGTTGGAACAAAAAAATAAAATATATGAATTAGCTAAGACAATATCGCAAGATCACTCAACTAAGACTTGAATTAATTAAGTGATCTCGCAAGACAACTTGACCAACTCGTGTATGATCTCTCAACCTCGCAAGATATCAAGAACACATGAATTCAACCTCGCAAGGAAGAATGTTTATTATTTCCCTCTCGCAAAAAGTAAATAATAGAACTTAAAGCTCGCAAGCTAATAAGAACAAACAAGTAATAACTTGAATTCAATTCTCAATTGTGTGTATTAAAAACTGATTACAAGACTCTTTATTTATACTACTACTAATTACCATAAACTAACTAGCTAGTAATTAGGAAACAATTTGAACACTACCTTATTAAGAAATAAGATCATCACACTACTTTATTCAAATTATGAAACTAATAACTAGACTCTATTTAGGAAAGTAAACTTGAGAACAATTTAAACCAAGCTTCCATCTTGCTTTTGAATGCCACGTCCATTTTGCGTCATCCGCGTACAATCTGGACAACTCAACTTAAAATGACCATATCTCCTTCGTTACTTAACCAAATAAAGAATGTGACCACTTGTTGGAAAGCTAACATCATGTACTTTCATCTCCAAGTAAATTCAGGTCAAAATTAGCTATATATTCTGAGACATTTAGCTTTAAAGTCAAGGGAACGAATCTGAAATGTTTAGATTGACTTAAACTTGCATTTTGAACATATACACATATCCTTCATATATCAGGTTGACCCTCATAATAAATCCTCAGGTCTTGATGGGTAAATGCCCGGTAAAAAGTCTCTTGTCGTTGGTATGAATACCTTGGTTGATCTTGTAAAGCATACCGATCTTGTTGAAAATGGTCATCTCTTGGAAAGGAAGGGCACAAATCATATGTGTGGCCAACTCCACCACATGGATCACAAATGGATTTTTGAGAGTAGGTTCTTGGAGGATACCTTGGTTGCTCAAGATAGTAGACTCTAGCATGACTAGGTCTCTTCCCTTGGATATGATGAATTTGTCCCTTGCCTCTTTCTAACCCCAAATTATCAAACTTCTTTGATAGCTCATCCAACTTGAGTTTTGTCTCCAACTCAAGCCTACTAGGCCCTTCACTCTTACCCTCACTCTCCCTTGAGGCATAACTACTCTCCATTTCGAAAATGTTTTGAATCATCTCCGTGATCTCGGCATTGTTCACATTGTCAAAATTACCGTCGGAAGCCGCCACTATCATGTCTCTAAACCTTTGCTCAAGTGTTTGAAAGAAGGTTTGGGTGGTCATCCACTTTGTATACCATGATATGGGCAAGAAGTGAAGAGGTCCCTACATCGTTCCCATGTGGTCATAGCATCGTTCCCGGTTCATGAGAATTCAACCATTTCTTGCCATTAACTTTCCAGGACAATGGGAATAACATGAGAAGAATTTGATCTTCGGGTGATACAATTTCTTTTGATTGTGCCCACTTTTTCCTTAAAACCCACTAAATGGTCATAGCATCTTCACTTTTCAACCCATGGAAAATATCTTGTTGAATGAAGGAGATGACATGGTGTCTAAGTTCACAGGTGTTGGGAGCAATAGCTCCATAATTGATGGCCGAGCATGCCTGATTAGGGTCCGGCCTATCGTAATAACCCATGGATTGGTCGCCATTTCTTGGTTAAAGGGTTATTTCTTGGGAAAATTGGGGAATTTGGTGTTGTTGGTGAAAGAGTGTTGTTAGAATTTTGTGAGGAAGTGGGTGAATTTATGGGAGAAAGGATTGGAGGGTGGTTTGTTGGTATGATCGGGGTTGTGGACAGTTACATCGACTGTTCACTTTCTGACCTCCTCTACATATTGGTTGCTTGTATTATCGAAAACCTTTCTTTTCATTCCGTCATTTTCTATGCTTTCTTAGGTTTAGAACTTTAGTTTAGCTTCTTCTATAGTCATCACAAACATTTAGATTATTATTTTAAGGTTCAATTCAGGTTTATAATAACAATATTGTTCACCAATTCCTTGTTCTTTCATTCAAGTTTTCATTTGGTATTTTCCTATTTCTTTGCTTCTCTTTGTTAATTCAATTTTTTTTAAATCATCTTATTATCATGTTCATGTTTACCTTCTTGTTAGTATTTATTTTATTTATCAATATGTGTGAGTAAATGATAAGTTGTATTTTAGTTTTGTTTTACCCTTCATTTAAACATTTACTCGACTCGATTTTGACTGCGTGTGTTTTATCGTAAAAAGCTCATTTTATTAATTAATTCAGGTTTATAATAAGTTGAGGTATCATCCATCTCCACCGTCTCAAGCTCAATTACATGAGTTGCGTCACTCATATACTTCCTCAACTGTGACATATGGAACACGATATGGACCATGTCAAGCGCTGGATGTAGTGTCAAACGATAGACCACCTCTCCAACTCTATCTAAAATCTCATAAGGTCTAATATACTTCCGACTTAGCTTTCCCCTCTTCCCTAAAGCGCATAAGTTCCCGTATAGGCGACACATTAACTAAACTTTGTCACCCACAAAAAACTCGATGTCACTCCGCCTCAAGTCAGCATAACTCCTATGACGATCTTGAGCCACCCTCATCTTTTGTCTAATGACTTTCACTTTCTCAACTATGTCTTGTATCATTTGGGGTTCCAAAATAGCAGCTTATGTCGCATCATCCCAGCACACGAGACTCCTATACTTCCTCCCATGAAGAGCCTCAAAAGGTTTCATGCAAATACTGGCATGGTAGCTATTATTATACGAGAACTGCAATCAAATCTAGCTTCTCCTTCCATGAATCCCCAAACTCCATGACACACGCCCTCAACATGGCCTCCAAGGTCTAAATTGTCCTTTCAGTCTGCCATCATTAGATGTTAGAAAGGGCGTACTCATCTTCAACTGTGTACCCAAAGAATCCTGCAGCTTTTGCCAAAACTAAGAAATGAAGTGTGAATCACGATCTGAAACAATATCTTTAGGAATACCGTGCAATTTCAAAATATTATTCCAATAAGCCAAAGCGAACTCCGTCTTAATCATCGTATTCTTCATTAGAATAAAATGAGACGTCTTCGCGAGGTTATCCTCTATCCCTCAGATCATATTATTTTCCTTCCGGGTACTAGACGAACCTACTCTGAAATCCATACAAATGGACTCCCACTTCAACTCAAGCACATCTAAGGATTGTACCTTCCCCTGGAGTCGCTTGTGCTCTCCCTTTACCCGTTGACAAGTTAAGTCTTTAAAAGCAAGGTCTGTGACTCTCTACTTCATCCTAGACAACAGATCGTCTTCTTCAAGTCTTTATACAATTTTTCTCCACCCGGATGCACAGTGTAAGGAGTACAATGTGCCCCAATAAGAATCTTCCTTCTCACCTTCTCGCTTTCGGGTACACACCATCGACCATTAAACCTCACACTTCCGTCACCATGAATCTAGAATCTATTCACCTCCCCTATCTCTACACTCTTCTTCCACATCACAATTTTGGGATCCACTAGTTGCAATTCTCTAATCTCCTCATATAGCCAAGGCTCTAATGTCAAATCTCTCATCGCACTCCCTTTCCTAATAACATGAATTCTGGCTAAACTTGGCGTGAGTCTCCAAATTAGTATTTTTGACTACTACAAACGCAAACTAAAAGTAAGTGTAAGTAGAGATTGATCCCACAAGGAAGGTGTTTTGTTTATTAAATATGTGCAAAAGAAAGTAACTAAAGGGGGGTTTTGATATGTTAATGTTTTAAGTTTACTATAACAAAAATGAAATGAAATATAAAGACAATATAAATAATTGAAAATGTAGAACAAATATGAGAATGATGCTTGGACCAAGTAATTTCCACCAATAAGTTATGAATTGATCATTGACTCTTCTACTCTATTTCAATATTGAATACTTTGCTATGAAGTTGTTGACTTCTAATTCCACTTATGAATGATTATTAGTTACAAGCGTAGACAAATATTCCTTACAATATCGTCAACTCAGTCAAGCGCTCAATTGTATCGAGATTGTAGATTAAAGCGATGAAATTTAGCAAAGATAAACGAATGAAGAAAACAAGCGTTGCTTCACTTTGGTTCATACAAATTTAGTCTTTTATAACTCAACGATGATGAAAAGCATACGAATTGATGAATTATAATACAAACAAAAGATTCATTCATCTAATCTAGCAATGGTTAATTAACTAATGACAACTAGTTGATCATTCTAGGTGCATAACTAACAAACCAACAATAATGCAAACTAAATTTGATACTCTAATAATAAAATAGAAATAGAATAAGAGTCTTACAATTCAAACTAACTTGGTTTCAAGAACTTGTTCCAAGATGTAGAACTTAGCCATCCATACAAAATAACTAAAACAAACTAGAAACTGAAAGTATTTTCTATGTATTATGATGATTAAAAGATGGAAGAAGATATATCTGATTTGATCAACAACCCCTCCTTTTATAGGTCTTCAAAGAGCATCTTCATAAAGCCAATTAAAGCCTCATAAAACCTCATAAAGTATGAGCATAATTGCCGAATTAAAGAAGAATTAGAAGAGTCGTCGGAATCCAATGTTGAGCGGCGCCACGCGGCTTTTTGCCGCGCCACGCGGCTTTTTGCCGCGCCACGCGGCTAGTGAAACAGCCACTTTTGCCGCGCCACTTGGCTTTTTGCCATGCCACGCGGCTTCCTTGTGTGACGCTTCCTCTTCTTCACTTGCTTCCGCGCTTTCACCTTGATCTTCGGGCTTTGACTTGTCTTTAATCCACAATCTTTTAACTCTTATTAACCCATTATTTGGCATGAATTTAGTCCAAGACATAAGTGTAAAATGTTCAAGTTACTTCCCAAACTCGGAATGCGTTTCTCGAACATGACACCTACACATTAAACCGAAATTGCGTAGAAACACATCCAAACAATGCAACTACTACCAAAATGCATTAATGAGCTAAAATAACTTTAAATAGCATATATCAAGGCTAAAGTAGCTATGAATAGGGTAGGTAAAGACGGTATAAAACTGTCACATCAAATTCCCATCTTCTGTATTTCATCCTGCAACTTCAACCTTGATAAAGCAACACTCAACGAATGCACTGTCTTCTTACTCAATGCATCGGCCACGACATTGGCGTTTCCCTCATGGTACACGATCTCGATCCATATCATAATCACCTATCAGCGCCAACCATCTCCTCTGCCTCATATTCAATTATTCTAGATGTATTTCAGACTCTTATGATTCGAAAACACCTTAAAAGTTGCACCATAAAAATATTGCCTCCACAATTTCAAAGCAAACACCACCGCCACCAACTCAAACTCATTGGTTGTATTATTCTCCTCATACGGTTTCAACTGGCGCAAGGCATAAGCAATTACCCTACCATTCTACATCAACACACATCCTAACCCATTATTGGAGGCATCAATGTACACCTCAAAATTCTCACCCCTAACAGGTAAAGCCACGACTGGAGCTGCAGTCGGGGGGTTCTTTTAAGGTTTGAAATGCCGTCTCACAACTCTTATCCAACTTAAACATATTCTCCTTTTTCATCAAGCTAGTCATGGACCTCGCTATCTTTGAAAAATCCTTCACGAAACTCCTATAGTATCCAACCAATCGCAGAAAACTCCTCACCTCAGCCACATTTTTCGGTGTCACACAATTAGATACAACCTCAATCTTCCCTCGGTCCACATACACACCTTCCTTAAACATGACCCAAAAATGCCACCTTCTCAAGCCAAAACTCACATTTACTCAATTTAGCATATAACTGATTTTCTCTCAAGGTTTACAACACAAGTCTCAGATGCACTTCATGCTCCTCCCTTGACATAGAATACACCTATATGTCATCAATAAAGACAAGCACAAGTTGATCCAAATAGGGACTAAATACTTGGTTAATCAGGTCCATAAATATTGTCGGTGCATTAGTCAACCCAAATGGCATCACAATAAATTCGTAGTTTCCATAACGACTCGTAAATTTTGTCTTAGGTATATCCCCATTTTTTATCCTCAATTGGTGGTATCCCAACCTCATATCGATTATCGAAAAGACACATGCACCGCTAAGTTGGTCAAACAAATTATCAACGCGAGGTAGTGGAATCTATTCTTAATTGTCACACTATTCAATTCTCTATAATTAATGCACACTCTCAAGCCCTCATCTTTATTTTTTTCAAACAATACAGGTGCTCCCCACAGCGAAACACTCGGTCTAATGTATCCCTTGTCTAAAAATTCTTCTAATTTATTCTTTAGCTCCTCTAACTCCTTTGGTCCCATACGATAAGGGGTCTTAGAAATAGGTCTTGCCCCAGGTTTCAGCTCCACACTAAAGTTTACTTCTCTCCTTGGTGGCTATCATGGAAAATCATCAGAAAAGACATCTTAAAACTCGCTCACCACGGTTATATCTTTGGCACCCAATACTTCCCCACGGATATCCCTCAAATGACATATGATTAGTTGACCTCCCTTCCTCAAACAAGCTTTCAATGTAACCGAGTTAATCAATTTCACCTTAGGCTTTTACTATGAACCCATTATAAGAAACTCTCACACCCTTTGGTCTCCTTAATGACACTTTCTTTGAATAACTGTCTATATTAGCTAGGTGTCTACCCAACCAATCAATCCTAAGTATTATCTCAAATCAGATTCACAGGAAACATTACCTTTGAGACCATCATTGGAATATTACCTCCCCGACCATCATTGGAATATTACTATCTAATTTAGTACAAGTTATAAACTCCCCAGATGGTATTTCCACTATATCTTTTACTAGGTCAAAATTGGTCAGTTTTAGGGTCTTAACATGCTCACCAGATATAAATGAGTGGGTGGCCCGGCCCAGAATCAAACAGAACATAAGAAGGTTTGAAATTAACTAGAAATGTACCCGCAACCACACTAGCATCCCCCTCAACAGCCTCTTTTCCCATCATAAACAGCTTCATAATAAACTTCGCGCCACCATGAACTGTGCTAGCTGAGGTAAACGGCTTCCCATTGCTGTTCTGATTCCCTCCAGTGTTCTGCCTTTGATAAGACCCTCCACTGCTATTGTTGTTGTATCTTCTTGGTTAGTTATTGTTGTAGCTTCATTGGTTACTCCACGATACCGAGTAACGACTCCCTCCAGAAGTAGGAGCTGGGGTTTGATAGTTCCTCTGACTCACTCATCCATTTCCATTTCAAGGCGCACTCCTTTATGTGACCCAGCTTGTCATAGTTATAACACCGTAGCAAAGCCGTCCTAATCAATACTTGACCTCCACTCCCGCTTGTGCTAGATCCTTTTCCATATCCCATTCCACCAGTCCAGTATGATTTGAACTGATGATAGGTCGGTTTCTTATTACCTCCATTTCCTTCGCTCACAGATTCCACCTTCCTCTTCTCTCCCTTTGTCTTTTTCCTGTCCCCAGTCATTTCGCCTAGTCGGTCTGCATGCCCAGCCCTCAAGTACACATCTATCACATTCCTAGTCTCATTTAGCAATGCAGTAGGTAGCGTATTCAAGATGTGCAAAGTCACTTCTTCTCAAACTGCACCGCTAAGATCTCATCGCTCATTTTCAAGTCAGATACATAAATTAACAGCTCCATGAGTTGATTGTGGTATTCTTACAATGTCATATACTCTGTCATCTTGAACTGGTCGAACGTTTCCCGCATCTTGCTACAAACATGCTCTGGCAAAAACTCATTTCTCATCATCCCCTTGAAAACTTCCCAGTCCAGCCACTTCCTCACTATTCTCCACTTCCTTGTAATATTCCCTTATCTTTTCCTTGTTATGGCTCCACCACAACCCTGCCTTTTCCATCAAATAAAAGAGTTGGTCTCTCTTCAGACGGGCTATTATTAGTATATACCAATAAGGCGGGGTTTTGTACCCAGTTTACAGCTAAATGTAACCACGTTTGAAAAACAAGTTACCATTAGAACAATACATGAACGATAGTGGTTACATTTGACAATAAAAATGGGTTTAAAACCTCGTCTTAAGGTTTGGGCCAAAAAAGTTGGTATGAAACAAGAATTAGTGCAAATAAAAGGCCGCCAAGTCTACCTTCAACTATGGTGGACAGTGCAAGGCCTCGAAAATGTTTTCAAATTCTCGCAGCCAGTCGTCTAGTAGCTATAGTACTCCGACCCCTACATATTTTGTGGGTCAATGTCTCGCTATCGTCGTAGAATCAACCAGCGTCTCTTTGGGTTTTGTTGGTGTTTTGCAACGCCGTAGTCACTGTCGAGTTCATCTCCAACAGCCACTCAGTTTCCTCGGGTGTCATGTTAGCAACCGTAGACGATGAAGAAACTCCATTCTTAGCCATTTATCTTTCGAAAATTATAAGTAAACATAAGCATTATAGCTTATTTCTTATTGCGAGCGACATTCAAATAAAACAATTCAATACACGAGGTTACTCGATCGAACCAATAGAGCTGGTCGATCGAGCAGACATGTCTCAACCGACACCAGTGTTGTCTCAACCGAGACAAGCATTGTCTCGACCGAGTAAGGCCTTGGTCGATCGGGCCATCTTATAATTGGGTCGACACAACATCAATACACTACTCAAGTTCAGTCTCATCACTTTTCACATAAACTTGCCATGCATTTCAGTTACACACTATAGATGTTCAATTAGACATTCATCACCACCAAGTTAAACTTTCAAATATCATGTTAGTGATATCTTTTTCACATATTCATGTTTCATGATATTGTATAATCATTGTTCCTCATCATATTTTTCACCATACATAGGCATCTCAACAGCACACACACAATAAGGTTTAAATTTCATACTTCTTCTAATTCATCACCTCATATTCAACAATTTTCATGTCTCGTTATTCCAACCAAAGTTTCAACAAAATAACCGTATCACAAATACACCAGCATCACATTATTATTAGACACCCATAACTCACGGCGTAAGTAATTTACATAGCATCACACTCTAACTACCCACACTCTTTACACTACCTGCGTTTTCAGTTCAAAACTGAGAGGATCATGGTACGAATTAAAGACATCTCCCTAACTGTCCTAAGAGGGGCTCCTAATAATTTCTATTCGAGGTTCATTTTATTCGACACCTATGTTCATTGGGTTCATTTGTTGGCCACTAAGAACGATATGATCTGATACCACTATGTAACATCCTCATTTAGCCAGGAGCCTTTAGCAAGACATTCCCAGTTAAATAGGGTTGTTACCATCTCATTTGGCTGAGGTAGTACATATCAAAATATAACAATCAGAGTACTTTTATATAAATAACTCAATCAAAATTACATTATCATATGCTTTCTTATCAACCAAATGTCATAGTAATATTTAAATGATTACATAAGCGGAGGAAGACTTTATTCAAATAACTAAAGTGATAAATCTATGATGTTGACTCCTTTAACTGTCTTATCTGACTCGTCCGACTCGGCCATCCACAACAAAGGTACGTCACGCTTAATGAAAACTTTTACGACTCACTGCTCACCAAATGGTCAGAAATTACCAAGAGGATCACCGCATAAATTGAGAAATAAGAATAAGAAGCACACGCGGCCAACCAGAGGTTGAGTAGAGTAGTATAGCACGCAATAATGTAAGCATAGACAACAATAATCAACAATACTCAACAATAACCAACAATACTCCGTACGCCTAACGACTTTAGATCTTCATCTCAATATATGCATATACTCCGTACGCCTAACGACCTCCTCGATCCGCAGATTGGCATCTCAATATATCAATTGTCACATTTCATATCAATGATCATATAAATGTCCATATCAAACTTTAGTCGTAATATATTTCATCAACCACAACCATCGTAATTACAATTCGAACACATGAATTGTCATAGCATAGCTTCACATAGATTGAGAAGGATAGAATCCTACCTTTTCGCAATTCCTTCAAAGTACACGCCTAACACAAGCAATACAAAACCATTATTCTACAAAACCGTTGCCTACTTCCAATAACTAACTAGCACATATCATCTAGTAATTGGTACGAACTTTCTCAATTTCCAAGAATAGATCTAATAATTTAAGCATAAGATGAGATAGATAAATTACTGGACTCTTAATGAATGAATTATAAAGCATACTCGGCCTTACCATCAAATAGTTGAATGGAAGATGAACTACCGTTTTCTAGATTCCCAATTCAATTGCTTTAATCTCTCAATTAGGTATAGGTATTGTGATTTAAGATGATAATAAAGGAAAAAGGTTTAAATCTTGGTTAGGGATCGGATAGGAATAGGAATAATTAACATAAGATTAAAAATCAATAATTAAATTTGCGGAAATTAAAAACAATGCGAGCTGACCGTTGGACTCGTCTCACCAGAGACAAGGTCTGTCTCGACCGAGACGGGTCCGTCTCGACCGTTACAGGTCTTATCTCGACCGAGATGGGTCGAGACCAAGGGAGAAAAGTCAATCGACAAGCCTAACTCGACACAAGTCTCACACCACCCCAACTAGGTCGATCGACAGACATACTATGCCGATCGACACCAACACCAAAAGTCGATCGACATAGCTCGACAAACTCAGCCACCCACACTTCCCCTCCTCGTTCCTCCTTGTCGATCAAAAACCAATAATGGTCGATCGACAACCTACAATGGCCGATAGACACTCTTATTAAACACACAACCTAGACTCGAATCCACATACATGTCTCGACCGAGACCACACATGTGTCTACTGAGTGACCGAGACTACCTAAATGCCAATTTTTAAGCTAAAGAATTCCCCTTTGATCAAACATTCTACCAAAATGTACTATGAAAGTGACGGTTACCCAAATGTCAATGTTTAAGCTAGCCAATCCGCCTTTGATCAAACATTATACCATAATGTACTACAAAAGTGACGGTTATTACACTTATACAAGGGCAATGATCATATAGTCCGTCAAACAAAAAATTAGCAAAAGAGCTTGGAAACAAGCTAAGTCATTCATTATTAGTTAAAGCTCCGTCAATTCTACTGTAGAACCTTGAAGTTACCTCATACTTCTTAGTCCAAGTAAATAAATATCCCAAAGCCTTGTTATCTTCAATACCACAATAACGCACACAGTTATGGAAATCCATCAATTCGGCATTTGATATTTCAAATCCTATTTTTTTCATTAGGAAAATAGACATTATAGAACTCACCACCAATCAATAAAGGATCCTTGTACACTAGAATGATACTGTAACACCCACATATACCAAGGTATCTTACAAGACCCCCTTAGCACATGAGAGTGCTACCATCTCGGTTGCTCGAGGTAGTATATATCAACTCAAGCGATAAAGGAAACATACTTTATTAATAGTTATTTAAATGTCAAATACATAATCCAAACAGACGACATACCGTCTGACCAATTAATCCAAACTCAACAAACGATAATGTACTATAAATAACTAGTCAATGCAAGACTCCAGAACTGCTAACAGAAGCAAGACACGACATGGTAATCCCATCCTCATCCCAAAACAGCGTATAGATTACCTGCAATCACCTGCTCACCATCCCTCAATGGATCACAGTAGTTTTGTAAAACGGTAAAAGGGTCAGTATTCGCATATACCGACCAACATACAAGATAAGCAAAAGAAAAAGAGAAACCTAAGGGCCACCGAAGTGGACACCTCATGAGACTCAGGTTACCAGCCTGCTCTACAAAACCACTTATTGACCCTGGACCACAGCCACAGACGTGGACATCCCATGTCACCGCAATGAGAGAACCCAGATCGTTAATGTACACATCCCCCACGTGGCGGGATAACCACGGGGACGAACTCGGGGTGTGATTCTGTAAGTTTCTTAAACTCAATATTAGACATTTCTAATATCATTTATAAATAGTTTACTCTTAAACTATGTGTATATTATGCATGCATAACAGAAGATTAAGTTAGAACAGATTCCTTACATTGATTTGAAGAAATGGGCACAATATTTGAACTCCTTTCAAATATTGTTCTTGAGCTATAAATTAAAGGATGAAATCTTAGTTTCAAATTAGTAACTCTCCAATAAGTTGCACCAAGACAACCCCTTGATATCTTCTAAATACTACCCTTAGTATAAAAAAAGCCCTTAAAATAAATCTAATCACTTTATTACTACACTAGTAATCTTACTAGATAATATGAACTTCAAGTTTATGTAAGAACTTCTTCAGTTTTAGAGTGAGAATGAGTATTAGAGAGAATTAGAGATTACATGCAAAAGAAAATATGAGATTGTTTTATGAATAATAAGGAAAGAATCCTACTTATTGTTGTTCTCATAACCGGCCACCCCACCATCACAGGGGTGGGGTGTTGTCCCTTTCATGTTGTTTTTCACAAGCCATAAGGTTGAGTGTTGGTAATAGTTTTTTTGTGTATGATTGTGTCTAATTCCCAATTAGAATAATACACAAAAACTAATCACCCTCATGTACACTACAAAACCGATGCACCCACTTAAAATGGGTGTCCATTTTATTTTTGCAATTTGTCATTTGTCACATATGTGACATGTGACATGTAACATGTAATTCTGCTTATAAATGTGCATTTAACCAATTTAAATGCAATTTCATAATAAATAATTAGACTTAACATTTTAAGTCATATTTTATAATCACATGTAAATAAAATGGGTCATCTCATATTTGGTCAATATAATCTACAACAATTTGTAATTATAATCAACCAATTTTGCTTATCTCAAATGTTTCATAAACATAATGCATTCTTAGTAATATAACAATTAAATTACTAAAATGAATCTTATTTAATCATATTATAATAGGATATATTTCTCACTTATAATATAAACTTGGTTCAATTTAATGGATTCATTAATCTGTATCGCTATACAATTAATTAACTTACATGATTAGGGGATTTTCCTTTAGGTGTGACTCCAAAGGATCAACTGATCACCACCGGAATACGACAGTAACATCAAACTTAAGTGAGCCAATCGTTACCGATTAATGTTGACCAGTTGACTATAATATTCATCATCCCTTTGTATTCTTATTAATGAGATTTAATTATGTGATCGCACTATTGTTGAGGACACTCACTCCAACAATATCCCACTTGTCCGAGACAAGCGTGCGTCACCAATTCTCCTGTCCTATACAATTTCCCACTTAATGCAAGGTGTCGTGCAGGTCGTACTTGCATATAATCATATCAAGAGTGGTTTCCTCGATCTGGAGAGTAACTGTGTGACCGGATTTATCTACCATAGATACCCTCCGAGTGTGGCCACGCATTTTCAGCTTACTCCTCCTCGAGTGGCCTTTAGATTTTAAAAACAACCCTGACAAGAGGTGGACAATTCCTATCGCACCATTCCCTTCGAACAGCCACAGCTCATCATGACCCAAAAGATGCCCATTTTACTCCAGTTACGAAGGTCGTAGAGCATAAATCAAAGTCACACTGAAACTGTGCCACCTTAGGCGAACAGTCTTTAGTCAAAGAATTGACTCGAAAAGAATACTATAGTAGCTCTTGCCATGACCAGGCTACAAGAATTGCCAGAACTTTATAAGCGGTCGCTGCCCGACAGATTGTCCCTTACAGTCTGTCTATGTGATCGACTGGTCATCCCTTATGACCTAATGGCATTTAAACTTGCCATCAATCGCATCACACTCTAGTCACTTGGAGACGTCACCTCATATAAGCAACTAGGGGCCAATGATATGTTAATCCAGTCTACCTTAATGGGGTCCAAAATTGTCTCTACAACCCATTTGGATATAACAAAGCACAAAAACGATTTTTAGAAACTCAAACGATAAATGTGATTATCATATATAAACAATCAACACAATGTTATTGCTTCATATCATATAATCTATAGTTTATTTTGTCCATGACAATTCATGACGATCTTATTATATGCAATAAAGGCTTGGGTAGTGAAGATACCATGTATTCATTTATTCCAACCTTGTGAATTGATTTTTCCTTCCATCCAATGTTATTCCTAATAACATGAATTCATCTACGTGCATGTCTAGATCTCTATCTAGTGTTGGGCTCTTGAACTTGAAAGATGCTCCCACTCGTTATCATGATAAGTGATAGGTATTTAGGTGAAAGGATCTATCATTAGCTCCTTATAAGCCACTTTATCCTCATCATAATGTACTAGGTCTTTATTTGTATAATTTCTAATGATCGACTCTTCAATCACCCTTTTAGTTATTCGCTTCTTTTATAACAAAAGTACGACTAGGATTTCGATAAATCCTTATAAGTTTGGAAATTTGGGTTTGTGTAACCTTTACCACATATCCAAATTTTCTCTACCAAACACAAGAATGAATCCCTAATTATCCTTGAGAACCTTATGGATGTTCTTGTAGGCTATCCAATGACACTCATGTGGATTGATTTGTTATACGCTTTTCATGCTCCCAGCATACAAGTCATTTAGGTACGTGCATGTAATGGCACACATGATTGACCTAATGACGGAAACATTAGTACTCATGTGATCAACAACTTTTCTAAATGCCAAGCTAAAATCTTCTATTCCACAATAGATTTTGATTTTAGTAAACATGTTGCCCTCTCTCATCCAGCATTAAAATCCAACCACTCCTTTCAAAAAGGTAATATGAATACGTCACTCACAATGAGTGATAACTTTAACTCCCACTGAACTTCATGTCTATACATGACTTTAACTCCCACTAAACTTCATGGCTATACATGACTTCTTGACAATTCGAGTGAAACTCTTCTTATATCTCATAATAGTAAAGATCATCATAACCACTAAGGGTTGGTAGAAACCTTAGGCTTGTGTCATGTACACATCCCATTCCAAATCCCTATTTGGACATGTGGTTTTGTTGTGCATCTTGTACACACCTACTATGAGGTATTTCACTGATGATGTGGATCTAAGCATACTACGAATTAACTTAGCTTTTGCAGAAATCTTCATGTCTATCTTTGCAACTATAATTGGACAACTCCAAATACATCATTCCTTTGCATAAATTACATTTAGTTTCATAAGTCTCTTTAGAAAATCAAAATTTAAAATTTCTAGGTACTTCCACTTCATAGATCATAATCTTATTATATCAAGAACATTTTATTTTGGTCTCGTCACTAGTCTAAGGATTCACCTAAGAACGCTTTCTTTCTATGAACACCTTCTTTTTGGTCTCCTAACTAGTTTTTACGTTGTAGCTTATTTTCTCCCACTCTATCTTTGGAAAAATACAACTATTTTCTCCCACTCGTGAGGGAGGTAGAAACATCACAACATGACCTTAAGTGATCTACAAAAGACTTTATTGTAAAGACATCGAATCTTAGCTTCGAGATATACTAGTTCTATAAGCTAAATAGGTGGACTCATATTCATGTCGTTTATTATCTTTATAAATGGTGTGACCAATTGGTTTGGTAGATTCCCTACTTTGAGTTCAAATTACTCAATTTGACTTAACAATTGATCTTTCAAAGTGAGAATCGAACTCTTAGCTTTTGAACTTATTATAATGATCCAATCATCATAATACTAATATGATCAATTTGAGTCAATACAATTTATGTTGTTAGTGCAAGTAGTGTATAATTATAATTTTAGAACGATAAAGTTTCAATAAACCAAGTGACTTGGGTTGAAAACCAAGTTACCAAATATTCAATTACAACAAATTGTTCTTGAAAATAAGGCTTCCATGTCCAACAAGGAAATAAAAGTTCCAAACAACCATAATACATTCAAAAGGGGAGACAATCGTGAGGCCAAGCTTCCTTAGGTCTTCAACCATGGAGATCTACTTTTAGCTTCCCTTGAAGAGCCTCCTTAGTCTTGCTTGTCCTTACCCTTATCCTTGCTTGCATGCCCTAATTACAATAAAAAGGGTTAGAATCACAACTCATATCTATATATCAAGTTGAATTCATAACATAAATGATGGGGATAAGTATTTACCTACTGGAAGAACTTTTCCAGCTTTGATATCTCCTAGATATTTAGGGCAATTCCTTTTCCAATGCCCTATGCCATTTTAATAATGGCACTTGTCCTCAGTTGAGGCACCTTTCTTAGGCTTGGGTGAACTATTCTCAATAGCTTTTCCCTTGCCTTTGTAGGTGGAGGGCTTCTTTCCCTTGCTATCAATTTTCTTGAACTACCCCTTACTCTTGCTATTGATGCTAAGTACATCCTTGGAGGTGCTAACATTTAGCCCCATGTAGAGTCTATTGATCGAATACGAAAGAGGGGGAGTGAATAGAGTATTAAAAAGTAGCCCCACTTTTTCGACTTTTATGACGTGTAATTAATTATTTGATTTTATTGATCAAAATCAACTAATCAATTAATCAAAGTAATATGCAAGTAACGAAATAACGAAAAGTAAAGAGAGACAACGTGATTTTTGAAGTGGTTCAGTTTCACAAGTCGAAACCTACATCCACTATTCCCGATTAATAATATTTAGTACCTCTCTACGGATTACAAAAATTATCAACCCACTCGTATAATCAACTATGATTATAACTCAAGGTGAGTATCGGTAAATACTCTATACTATCTTACGTTAATAAGAAAGTACAATATAACTCACAAAAATTCTCGTTTAAAGAATAAGTAAGATTATGTGATGTACTATTATCCAATAACGTATTTCACACGAGCGATTGATAATAACTGATGCACGACTTTTTTCGAAAAATAAACAATAAAAATAATAAATATTTTTCTCAAAGTTTGTTTTAAATCAATTTGTAAAATTCTCTCAATTGTATATGAAGTCGTTATGAATGATTAAGATGGAAGGAGTATTTATAGTAGAAGCATGGGAGATTTAAAATCTAAAACCCTGGCTTTCTCTTTAAGAAATATATTTATCTTTAATATCTCAAAATATTGTTGTAAAGATATTATTAGAATCCTAGGTTGATACAAAGAAGGAAACGTGCCATAGAGGCCGTTTACCTCTTCATCACGCAACCCTAGGAGCACGCATCCCTAGGAGGCACAAACACTAGGTTTCACGAAACCCTAGGTGGCACAATCACTAGGTGGGCTTATTAGGTTAACAACAAATTGAGATAGAATATATTAGAAACCCTATGTAGCATGACAACTCATAAGTTGTATTACTAACCAATAGAATCTCACAAATACATTATCTATTAAAACTTTTGATAAATAAAAAAATACCCTTTTTCTTTTTGGAAACATTTAAAAGATTTATTTCCAAAAGCATGCATCAACTTTATCATCCAAAGTTATAGGTGAAATAGCTATAACTTTGAACTTAGTATGTAAAGTAATAAGTGAAATAGTTATAACTTTACAAACATAAAATCACTCCAATGGAATAGTTACCGAATGACGACCTATACTATCTAATCTTCACAAAGATCTTCAGTATACGGATCATCTCTTCATCTTGATCACAAAGACCCTCCATCTTGAGTCTTGTGTTTTTTTGAAGTAGATCTTGCTTGAATTGTTTCTTCAATGTTATAACCAGAATAGCTATAACTTTCCATAGGAACTTCCAAAGTTATACCTCAAGCTCCTAAAACTTTGTCTCACAGAAATCTTCAAAGTTATGCCTTAAGCTCCTATAACTTTGATCTTCTTTCTTGTAATTGTTGTTAGATATGATAAGACTAAAGCACACAATTACATGCATATGATATATCAATTAAAGCACATTATCAAGTAAATACTTGTCATTGTCAAAACTATAAAATAGGTCCAACACACCATATCTCTCTCGGCTTGCACAAGCATCTTGTGCAATTCATGGAGAGAGGTTTTCATGTTTTGCATATTGTAGGTTACCCTAAACAGTACATATGCTTTGATCTTGCCGAAGGAATGTAGTACTCGATCCATAACGAGTTGTTCTGGAATGTCAACCCCGTGCAATTTGAGTGTCTCGATATGCTCAATCAATTTGAGTACATGAGGGCTAACCTTTGACCCTCTCTTAAGTTCATGTCGAAAAACGCGGAAGCCGTCTCATATTGTATCATCCTAGGAGCTTGTAAAAATATGGTAACAAGCTTCGTGTAGATCTCATAGGCCGTGCTCATCTTTATGGCACTTCTTTGGAGATCGTCCTCCATCGAGAAGATCAAAACATTTTTGATTGTGGCAAACTCTTTATGGTAAGCCTCATAGGCTCGTCTTGTGCCTGCGGTTGACCTTTCGTTAGGTGCGGTGGGAGAGGCATCGGTAAGGTAACGAATCTTGTCGTCACCCTCCGCGGCCAAGCGGAGTTGCGCATCCCAATCAGCGAAATTAGCGCCATTCTTTTCTAGCTTACATCGATCCATGAAAGATCGAAGCCATGAGACATTTGCGAGAGTTGGAGCATTAGTGGTTGTCGTGTTGGATGAACTAGCCATTGCGATTGTACAAGGTTAACTACAAATTTTAGACATAAAGGAAATGTCAACATTTATCATTTTAAATACTTGTAAACATTTCAAACAAGTTTTAACATTTAAATAGTGACCTCTACTCAACTATTATAAATGATTCCGAGATCCAAATTCATATCAACTTTGGCACGGTGAGCCGATTCATCCCTCATTAACATAATTCGGTGGATTAACTCTTGACTAGATTCTACTTTTGAACTCTCGGTCAATAATATTACTTTAATATTTATCTTAAGCCTGGAACACATGCGGCTACGATCGCGAATACTTCCGTTGAGCTCAATCCAAATTTTGAAGTAATAACCTTTATTATCCCACTTACCCAACGTAACAAGTTTAGTACCCCGGTGAGCCGAGCCTACTTCCTTGTGAAATTGGGATTCATGGGTTCCACTATTTGATAAGGCTTGATCTCAATTATTTATTATGAGAAGTTATGTCAATTTATTATCTATCTCATTTAAGTGAACTAAATCAATGAATTAACGATAATTTTAATTGACACAGTCGAAGTGTAACAACCCGAAAAGTACCCGATTTTTCTAGTAAAAATATTTACTAACACTTTTCAGTAGAACTTAAGTTTTTAAAATAGGAATTTTTGTTCCGAGTCTTATTTTGAAATTCCGCGTTCGTATTTGGAATTTCTGAGAGATTTTCATGAAAAGACCGTTTTTAGTCATCTTTGACTTTTCTTGACAAAAGTCGTCTTTGACTTTTCCTTGACTTTTTAAAGTCGTCATTGACTTTTTCTTGACTTTTAAGTCGTCATAAACTTTTCTTGACTTTTAAGTCATCTTCGACTTTTCTCGACTTTTCAGTCAACTTTGACTTCCGTTGACTTTTTCCCGACTCGCCTCATAAGTTTGAAGACCGAAATTTTATTTAAAAAAATAATATTTTTGATTTATTTTTATTTAGATTTATTAAGATTTATCATAATTTAATATAATTATTTTGAATTTATTCGGAATTTAAAGAATAACGTTTACGGTTTTTAACCGAACGTCATTTAACTATTCCCGACGCATCGTAAAGCGCGCAACAAAATCGAAACTCGACTTTGGCATGAGTCACGCGCCCATGTCATCGTTTTCCACTCACGTTAGATATTTTAATTCTTTTGATTAAATTAATAAGAATATCTAAGATATTTTCAACTTTATCGATCAGTTAACGAAAATTACGCAAATCGCTCAAAATCAGACCCGCTTTCTCTCCTATCCTCACGGTTTTTCTTCTCTCTTTGACCTTGATATTTTCTTTCTTTTCATTAAAATAACATAATATCTTGATATTTAATTCAATTAACTTAATATCTAATTAATTACGGTAATATAATTATTATACCGGGTCAATTCCATAACAACAATTTCAAAACCCAACTCACTATTTTGGCCTATATTTACACGGCACTCATCCACTCATTCCTACTCACAAACAACTTTTCATTTTTCAACAAATCAAATTAAGATCAAAATATCACTTTCTTTAATCGTTCTTGAGCGTTCTTCGCGTTCTTCATCCGTTCTTCATCGTTCTTGAGCAAAACCTTCATAAAACCTTCATTTCTTAATTAAATCCGTCCTAACTTATATTTCTAGGACCTCCTCTTCGCTCCCCATCTTCAAGTACGTTTTATTTCCAATTCCGACAAAATCGTTTTCAACACTTTAATTATGGAAAATCATATTTTTATTTCTAATAATGTTTTCTTGTTATTCCTTATAGGGGAAGATTTTGAAGACGAGTTTGGAGACTCGTATATTTTGGGTGAAGATTAGTAGGAGGGTTTCTTAATTATATACTTATTATTATTATTTTGGTGCTAAGTGGGTTGCTAGCTAAGGTAACGATTCCGAGTTACTCGACGAATAAATGTTACATAGCTTTGGTTTTTCTTTAGTTTTTGGTTCATCTTTAGTTTTTGTTCATATTATTATGATTTTATGATTTTTAGTTAGTAACATGTTAAGTAGTAGTTATTATGGTGTTTTATGATTTTATAACATGTTGGTTGTTCTTGATGAATTTGGATGATTCTTCATAATCATGATTTTTGTATGATTGATGGTTGTTTTGATTGTTTAAAAATGGATGTTGTTAATTAAAAACATGTTAGAATTAATGTGGAATTGGGGGTGGTTGTTTAAGTGGTGGCCGGAATTAGTGGTGGTGGTGAACCGGACCAGACCGGCCGGTCCAGGCCGGTTCAGACCCGGTCTGGGCTGGTCCATGGTGGGTCCGGGGTTTGGTCTTTGGGTTGTGTCGATGTTTGATTGTTTAATTGTTGTTTGGCGGGTTTTAATTATGTTAAAGCATGTGGGAATTAATTAGAAACGGTTTTTAGTAAAACCGTTAAAAAAGGCCAAAACAGCCATTTTTAGCAAAACAGGCCCGTGGGGCCCATCTAAGCCCATGTGGGTCCGGCCCAACTCAGCCCGTGGGTCCCACTTTGGGACTTGTGACGGTTTTGAGTTATCGTCATTTTTATCGTGTTTTGTAATATTTAGCAAGTGGGAAATATTAATAAGTAAAATATTTAATTAAAAAGGTTTTTCATAAAATTATTATTTCTCACATGTTAGAAATTATAAGACGAGATCGTATTTTAATTGGATATCATTTAAGTCAAGCGGGGTTTTACGTAATATTTAATAATTCACATGTTAGAAGTTTTATTAAAATAACATGTAATGAATATGTTGATTTTATGTCTATGTGTTAAAGACTCTGTTTCTAGCCGGTTTGATTCAACGGGTTTGGTCAAACTAAGATCTAGTCAGCCCCGATTTGACCGATGACCCGTCGCGGGACTAGGGTCGGGGATTTGTCTTCAAGTAAGGTTGTATTTAATTATGAATTAGCCTTGGTAGATATGAGGCGATATGATATTTGATTATTATTGATATGCAAATAGTCACATGATAGGATGTTTTCCCGTGACTGTTTTATTGTATGGTTGGTGTCGTGTTGACTAAGTACCCATAGAGAATTATGAGAATATGGCGTCTTGACCATTCTAATTCTAAATGAGTAGCTTGGACCACGACATTGATAGGCCCGTACTATCTTTAACGAGCATACGGAGTTTGCCGCTTGATAGCTTTTGTGTTTCGGCTTGGTGGGTTTATATCCAAGTCGGGGCATGGTTTGCTAATCCGTTTGGGGGTGGGACCAGCTAAGTAATAGCCAGGCTCTGCTTAGGGGGTCGCCTAGTAGAGTTCTCATAGACGGTTATGTCATGAGACGGGGAATGGAATAGCTGTTGTCGCTAGGTCTGATCAGTCTAGGACTAGGATGTTTTCCTACCTTGTGGTATAGCCTCGAGTTACAGAAGTCTTCTATTGACTGCACTAGGAACTTATGCATGTTTGTAGAGGTATTGGTCTTTCATGTTTGTATGATTCTATGAGTTCTAGAAGGTGAGATGCAAGCCGGCTAGGATTGATAGAGTTTGGATTACCGATTGTTAACTGATTCACATGATTACGTGTTGATTAGGGTTTGAGTGTATCATGGCCATGTTTCTGAGAGGAACCTCTGAGCTAGCATACCAGCTTCCCTACCTCGAGTTATAGTTTATTATCGGTTTCACATGATAGCTTTCACATGCTAGGTTATTTGTTAGTTATCTGTTTCATAACATGAAAAGCATATCATATATGTTTAAGTTTTGTATTTTCCATATACATTGCTTTTATGTTATTCATGTTTCATTAAACTCGACATTTCGTGGCTGGGAGAACTCGGAGTTACTCCCCACTGACTGTGGCTTCCGTGTTTATATTTAATGCGGTCGAACAGGTGGTGAATGCATATTTGGGGTACATTGACGAGCTAGCGAGCGAAGTATTTACCTTGGACCTATATTCGGTTCATAGTTTGTATATTATTATACACTCGTTTATTTCCGTATTTATACGGGAGATATGTCTCCCGTTCTTGTATATTTTTCTTTTGTAGAATATTATTTCCGTATTGTAATGACCCTTTTATTTTATGACACCTTCGTATATGTTTTATTATCTTCTATGTATTTAAATTATTTTTTTTCTTTCCGCAAATTTGAGGGTGTCACACGAAGACTCGATAAAATATGCATGTCATGTTATGGCGATTTGGCAATGCATGCAAACATATGATATAAAATGCAAGCATAAAAATAAATTTCCTAGTATGGCCTTTCTTAGAATAGAAAATCATATAATCTATTACAAATTCGGAAACCAACTTCTTTGGTCCCTTGAACTTCATAAGCTTGCCACCCAAGGTCACCATCTCTCTTGGAACTCCTTTCCGAATAGCACCGTCATTGGGAAACTCCGTAATAAAAATAATTACAAAATATAATGAAAATTACATAGCTGTTTTATTATACATTAGTAAAATAAAATATTAAACTAAAAGTGATACGAGATCACATTAAATACAACCGAATTAATATTCCCATACATTTCGAGCAATATCGATTAAACTAAGGCCATACAAGGATTAAACTACATAATTCAAAATTACATAAATAAATTATGAGATTCATAAATGAAAATATAACATTCTTAAATTAAATATGAAGCATTATAATATGTATAAAACATGCTCATTATATGTGCCAAATCGCCCTATTTAAGGTTTATATCGTATATAACCCGGTCTTACGGAAATGCGTGATAATAACATTTTAAAAATCACCAAACAATAATTAAATCATATTTAAGTCCAAGTTAATTATCTTAACTGATTTAGGACTCAAAAATTAGTCATCATTTAATTTTTGACAATAATTCAACTTGTTATATAATTGCTCAAAATTAGACTTTAAAATTATATTTTAATCAAGTAAATCCAAATTTTATTACAGTAATTTCAAATTTTGAATTTTAAATTTTGTACATTCTGGAACATTTCTATGACACTCATCATGTCAAAAAAAAGGTTAAAAATTTCGAATTTATTTTGAGAAAAATCGGTTGCGCTTTATCGGTTTAATCAAATAAAATACATAAAGCATGTGAAAATTAATCTAACTAAAATTTCAACTTTAGATCTGAAATATGGGACAATTATGCAACAACTAATAATTTCTCATGACATGAAATTTATTTTAGTTATATTTGCTAAATAAGTCACTATTTATGCCATTTTTACACTAAAAATTCATAAATCATGCTAGACAAATCACATTTATCTCCAAATTTTCAGTCTGTGAATAAAATATTCATGTGACAATATACTAAAATTTCATGATCACATTCAAAGCGGAAGTATTTTTAACCATCTAACCATCTAACCTTCATTTATTCTATTTTATTATATAAAAATCATAAATCATGAGAAATAAGTCCACTTCACACCGAATTTTACATACAGTAAGTAAAATATAAATGTAATGTTTTGTTTGAAGTTCAAGGTCAGAAGATATGTCCAACTAGTTTTAGCATTTTAAACATCATTTTACTCCTTAAAATGTAATAAAAACACTAAATATCATATTTGAGCAATATAAATTTCCATAAATCATCAAAATTACCTAAAATCATATTAGGACCAGAATATAATGACATGCAAATAACTTTGTAATTTTATCTCATATAACACAAATTACTAGTTTTCTTTAAGTTAATTAACTCGAAAATACTATAAATCGATTATGTGTGCAACAACCAAAGGTCTTGATGCCGCTTGTATGTTTCTTAAACTCAATATTATACATTTCTAATATCATTTTGTAAATAGTTTACTCTTAAATTATGTGAATCTTATGAATGCATAACAAAAGATTAAGTAAGAACAAATTCCTTACATTGATTATGAAGAAATGGGCACAATATTTGAACTCCTTTCAAATATTGTTCTTGAGCTATAAATTAAAGGATGAACTCTTAGTTTCAAATTAGAAACTCTCCAATAAGTTGCACCAAGACAACCCCTTGATATCTTCTAAATACTACCCTTAGTATAAAAGAAGCCCTTAAAATAAATCTAATCCTTCTTATTGTTGTTTTCATAGCCGGCCACCCCACTAGCACGTGAGTGGGGTGTTGTCCCTTTCATGTTGTTCTTCACAAGCATAAGGTTGAGCGTTGGTAATAGTTTTTTTTGTATGATTGTGTCTAATTCCCAATTAGAATAATACATAAAAACTAATCACCCTCATGTACACTACAAAACCGGTACACCCACTTAAAATGGGTGTCCATTTTATTTTTGCAATTTGTCATTTGTCACATATGTGACATGTGACATGGAACATGTAATTTTGCTTATAAATGTGCATGTAACCAATTTAAATGCAATTTCATAACAAATGATTAGACTTAACATTTTAAGTCATATTTTATAATCACATGTAAATAAAATGGATCATCTCATATTTGGTTAATATAATCTACAACAATTTGTAATATAATCAACTAATTTTGCTTATCTCAAATATTTCATAAACATAATGCATTCATAAACAATTAAATTAATCATGTTATAATAAGATATATTTCTCACTTATTATATAAACTTGGTTCAATTTAAGGGATTAATTAATCTGTATCGCTATACAATTAATTAACTTACATGATTAGGGGATTGTCCTTTAGGTGTGACCTCAAGGGATCAACTGATCACACGGCATTCGACAGTAACGTCAAACTTAAGTGAGTCAATCGTTACCAATTAATGTTGACTAGTTGACTATAATATTCATCATCTCTTTGTATTCTTATTATTATGATTTAATTATGTGATCGCACTATTGTTGAGGACACTCACTCCAACAGATCCGTCTCCCAACGGAATCACCAATCATAGTAACCATAGTTACATAGTAACCATCGTCAACAACCCCAAACCCAAACTCAATCAACACCATCATCAATCACATAACAAGAATCATAACATCTTATCACATCAATTAGTAATTCAACACTGAGTAGGGAAACCCTACCTTATTGAAAATTCGCAAATAGCACAAGTAATCAAAAGCGTTCTTCTATGAAGTCCCCTCCTAAACAATCAACAATCATATAATCAACACAAAGTTCATTCCCTTCCCTCCAATTCAATTAGGGTTACTATAATAATCACAAATAAATCATAAACATGCATACTTACCAAGGCAATCAATCAAGTCAATGAAAACAATCAAATCCGGCACGAGATGATCAAAGGCTCCTTGAGGAATTAGAGAAAATTTAGTAACTAGGATTTGTAATTATGAAAGCGTAACACTGATTATGAAACTTATTCCTCATAATAACCCTTTAATCACTCGTCCGATCTAACCCCGAAAACCGTCGTACTCGGTCGAGTATGACTCACTCGGTCGAGTACCGATTTCACTCGGCCGAGTACGCGAACCACCCAAAAGACACCAGACAATTTCACTCGGTTGAATAGCCTATACTCGGCCGAGTACACTATGTACTCAGTCGAGTAATCCCTACTCGGTCGATCCCCCAACACATAAAAATACGGAGTATTACATATACACCTCTAAATGAATCCAGAGACTCCCTCTATCAGCCAGTTTATTAAACCCATACGCATAAGTAACCCAAAATACCTTCTGAGTTCCTCTTTCAATGACCTTAGCGTGGATAGTTTGAATAATTATATCCTTAATTTTTACTTCAAAAACTTGGGGATTCCATAATAACCATATTCTTCCACCTTTATGACTTTAGCAATTAGTGCAGATGGCTCAATTCTGACAAATGGAATTACTAACATTCAACCATTTATTGCTCTTAAGTCTAGTTTCAATGAGACCAAAGGTTTTTATCTTATTCAATTGGAGGAACCTTTTAATGTCCAACTTCTTATTCAAACCATGCATATTCCAAAAGCCCAAACTAACCATTATCCGTTAAATGTCCTAAACCACTTCCCTTCTGCTAGTTCATTATGTCCACCAACTTTGAGCTTTAGTAACCAATTCCAGATAAGATGTCCCTCTAGAGTATGATGAGGAGGATGAATTCTCTGCCTACCCATACTAGAGGCAGCTTTAGCAGGAGAATTATCATTTGTTTCCTTATGATACCAACGTTGGGAGTCCTGACAATACTTCTATGAGGCTCCTCCACCATTTTCTTTCTCCACACCTGGTTCAACGTCTTATTATTTTTTTTCTTCCTACATTAATCAGTAGCAGGCCTTATCCCTCGACATTGGTTGCAAGTTATATGCAACCAATCATACTCAACCTTGATCTTTCTCTCCGACCCTTCCTCATCAAGAAAAGCTAAAGACTCTGGAAATACGCGATTAACTTTCACCTTAATCATTAAGCTTGCATAATCCAAAAAATCATTTCTTTCCAGTCTCTTTATCTTTTCTGATTACCTTTCCTACCTGTCCACCAATCTTATTTAAACAAGAATCCCCCTCAAAGTTTAGGTCAAGCTCATATAGCTTAACCCAAATTAAAAGAGATTCCAACTCCTGGTTAACAAGATTAGTAGTGGGCGCTCATTCCCTAATATCAATAGGTTTATTGTCAAACATTATAAACCCATTCTGAATCACCCTTTGTTGAATTTCCTTGGATTTGAACCTAACAATAAAGATACCAGAAAATATATTTCAAGGAGAGTTTGCCCCCACAACATAGCCAAAAATAGAGGAAGACCAATAATAAATTGCATCCTTTACATCCTCTATTGTCAACTTAAGCAATGGAGATTCAATTACCTTGTTAGGAGTTTTACAAACCTCGTTCCATTCTCAAATATTCTAATTAGATCAAACTGGCTTCGGTACCTCCGGAAGCATCCAACTCTTCAGCCAAGTAAATAGGAGCAAGAACATCGTCTGAAAATTCCAATGCCCTAGCTTTCAAACCGTAAGCATCAACCATTCTCTCTGTATTATGATAAGAACAATGGATTATTTATCTGAATAACTATTACTATGCGTACTTTTTTTGTAGTAATTTTGCAATATTTAGAGCAATGGCTATAGTGGTTCTTATTTTTTGGGTTGTCACCAAGAACTAAAATTAAAATGTTCATTTATTGCAATTAAAATTTCGTTCTTAATCTTAAAAACTGAGTTCTAAATAACAATTCAGTTTGTGTGACATGGAAATCTGGGCACCAATAAATAAAACTGAGTTCTAAAAGTTCTTATATATTGAAATATACGGAATATGACATGACATAAGAAAAACTTTATATAAAGTTCTTTATTAATATCTCTTAGAGTTGATTTCTTTGCTTTTGCCATTATTTTAGATCCCCAAGTTGATTTTCCTTGGGTTTCAGCAGTTTATATATTATAAATCAGAGATAGTACATCTGATTGTATACTTTCTAAGTTTTTTAATAATCCTTTTTAGTTTTATTTTAAAGCGAATGAGTTTTTTATAAAAATTTTGAGCTTGTTAACTTAAATATTAAGTTAAAAAAAAAAATACAACATTGCTCAAAAACTATACTTATAAACTCAATTAATTTTGAGTTTTTTCCTCAAAATAATATTATATAATTTATAAATTTTAAATACACGGAAAAAATATATGTAAACTCAAAAATTAAAAAGGGAATGAAGTAATACATCCGATGCGTAATCCTTTTTTACAGTTTTCAGAGTTTTTTTTTTCGCTCTACATTCTCTCTCTATAAGAGGAAAATAGATAGATTTATTTGTCTTCTCTTTCAACCTCCTTGATTTCTTCACCCGTATTATGTTATTAACACGATGAAAAATATATTTCTTTATATAACTACGCACGTTTTCTTTCTAAATCTCTTGAGACCTAACTACCTTTAACGATGGGTTTTTCCCATGGGTAAAGAAAAGTTGAAACAAAAAGATATCAAAAAAAAATTTGGGCCTTCTATGAAAATGGGTGTGCAGAGAACCTTAGTTAAGTTCCAAAAACTTTCTGTCAAAATTGCCACATGGCACATGTCATATGGTCAGTTGGTTATTTAATTTAATAAATAAAAAATCAAACACACGCCTTCCCCTTTGACTTCCCTCTTTCTTGTCAATTATTTTCCTCTTTCCTCTATAAACACACAACGCGGCATGTTATTATTAGTCACTTTTTTTATCGTTAGATATTCAAATCGGCTATAAAAAAAATCTAAATTTTTTTTAAAAAAAGTCAAACGTTCATAATTTTGTGAGATTTATAAATAGGTGACCAATTTTGCAATATTTTCACCCACTTTAATTTTATTCATTTTCTCTCTAATTATTAGTCTCTTATATATCCCAAAATCTTATAAAAGCTCTAAAAAATCCAAAAGTTACACATAAATATTTTTTTAATACCCTAATCTTCCCTAAAAAATATGGCTAAAAAATTCATAAATTTATTATATTCCCAATACAATCATATTCCTTCACATAACTCAAACCCACAAAATTATCAAAATGTTCAACATTTGCCAACATCCCAAAACCAATAAAATTTTCCTACTTATTTAAAATTTTCAAACCCTCGACACTCTTAAAGTTCTCAAACACTCAATATAATTCAAACACTCAATATAATTCCTAATATTCCAACTTCACAACATAATCAGAATTCACAAATATATCAAAATTTTGATAATACTATAAACCTAAATACTTGGTCTCCAAACTTGACTCAAATAAGTATAGAGAAAACTCAACCATATTCTTCTTTAAGTTTAAAAAATTAAAAGGCTCCAAAAAAGTGTTGAGAAAAAAAAATTGGCGTGAAAAAGAAGATGAAGCTTTGATGTGGCTTAGTGTTTTAGTAGCAACAATGCAATTCTTAGCAAAAGCCAAAATACGATCACGAGAAGGGCAAAGGTTGTAGAGATATATGAGTGTGCTCGTTTAGAAAATCGAAATCAAATTGGGTCAAGAAGCAATGATGATTTGAAGTGTCGTTTCAAAAAATTGAACGAAATAGCGAATACGTGGATTTCTTGTTAAAAAGGCAGTTCTTAGCCGACCAAGAATAAGTGGAACAAATGACGAAGATATGGAGGCTGATGCTCAAAAGCTATTTGAAGCTGATAATGGAGGTGTAAGGTACAGTGACTTGAAGGTTTTTAAAAATGTTATGTGTAAGCATCAGAATTGGAGTATCGAAAACATTAATGAGCTAATAGATATTGAATCCAATGCAGAATTAACTCCAGTTAGCGGTGAGAGTTCGAAAAGGTCTAGGATGAATGAATCAGAAACCCTTCCTAGTGTTAATGCCGGTGAATCCGTCGAACGTCGTCCAAAGGGTAGCGATGTCGCAAAAAAAAACGTAAAGGTAAGGTGGTGTATCCAATAATTTGTTTAATGAAGAATTTAGTTCAAAACTTGATGAAATGCAAATTTCAAGGGATAAAGGTATAAATGTTTTGGAGAAGAAAACTGAGGTATAGCTGGAAATGGAGAAAGTTCGGCATGAGATTGTGAAGAAAAAAGAGGAAGACCGCAACAAGAGATCTTATAAAATGGTGTTGAATACGATACTAGCAAGAAATGACTTGTGCCCGAACGAGGAAGAGTTGAATCAGATTCTTATAAAAACTTTATCTAATTTTAAGATTGTATAAAAGTTCCATTGAATTAGGTTTTAAGTGTTAATTAATGTATTACTTCTCATTTATATGCGTCATTTGAATTTAGTAGTTTTGAATGTGTTGGTTTTTAAGTAGTACTCCCTTTATTCAATTTTTTTCTTCCCATTTTTCTAATATTTGTGAGGAGTATTTTATTGAAGTGGGAAGAAAAAAAATGATTAGAGGTAGTAGTTTTTATATTTTGTAATAGTTTTAATATATTAGATTTATATTTTTAACTTTATTTGGTTTAATGTGTTATCTTGATGAATTAAACTACGTATCGTCACATCTCTTTACCCATTCAATATATTGTTCATAACAATTACTCCCTCATATTCACTCATTTCTTCCCCTTTTATTTTTGCACAAAAATTAAGGAAATGAATTTGGACCACACAAAACACATTACCCCACATACAAATGAATTTGAACCATTCAAAACACACTACCCCACATCCAAAAAGGGAAAGAGGGAAGAAAACACGAATTACCCAATTAGGAAAGAGGGAAGAAATGAGGTAATAGGAGGGAGTACATTGTATTTTCACATCATTTTGCAAAACATTCAATTGTCCATATCTATTTACATAGTGTTTTCATATCACTTTCCAAAATATTTAATTGTGCATATCATAATGCATTGTATTTTTACATCACTCTGCACAACATTGAAATGTCCATTCAAACTTCCCACTAGAAAATGTACACTGACTTGTCTCTATCAAATATTAGATGTATTTGTATCCTAATTATTACTCTATCAATAAATATTCATAATTGTATCAAAAACCTCACGCTCACTTCATCTTCATGTACATGGCTAGACTTGTCATGAGTCTCCAAAATTAGTATTCTTATCCACTACAAACTCAAACTAGTAATAAGTGTAAGTAGGGGTCGATCCCACAAAGAATGTGTTTTGTCGATTAAATGTGTGCAAAAGTGAGTAACCAATTGGGGGGTTTTGATATGTTGATTTTTATAAGTCTATTAAAACTAAGATTAAGTGAAATGAAAAATAAAGACAAAATAGATAATTGAAAATGTAAAACAAATATGAGAATAATTCTTGGACCAAGTAATTTCCACCAACAAGTTATGAATTGATCATTGACACTTCTACTCTATTTCAATATTGAATACTTTGCTATGAAGTTGTTGACTTCTAATTCCACTTATGAATGATTATTAGTTACAAGCGTAAACAAATAGTGCTTACAATATCGTCAATTTAGTCAAGCGCTCAATTGTATCGAGATTGTAGATTTAAGCGGTAGAATTTAGCTAAGTTAAACGAATGAAGAAAACAAGTGTTGCTTCACTTTGGTTCATACAAATTTAGTCCTTTATAACTCAACGAAGATTAAAAGCATACGAATTGATGAATTATAATTTCTACAATGGAATAGATAAACAAACAAAAGATTCATTCATCTAATCTAGCAATGGTTAATTAATTAATAACAACTAGTTGATCATTCTAGGTGCATAATTAACAAGCCAACAATAATGCAAACTAAATTTGATACTCTAATAATGAAAGAAATAGAATGAGAGTCTTACAATTCAAACTAACTTGACTTCAAGACCTTGTTCCAAGATGTAGAACCTTAGCCCTCCATACAAAAGAAATAAATTAACAAACTAGAAATTGAAAGTATTTTCTATGTATTATGATGATTTAAAGATGGAAGAAGAGATGTCTAATTTGATCAACAACACCTCCTTTTATAGGTATTCAAAGAACATCTTCATAAAGCCTCATAAAACCTCATAAAATGTGAGCATAATTGCCGAATTAAAGAAGAATTAGAAGAGTCGTCGGAATCCAATGCTGAGCCGCCCCGCACGACTTTTTGCCGCGCAACGCGGCTAGTGAAACAGCCACTTTTGTCGCACCCGCGTCTCCTGATGCGTGCATTTTACATAGACCTTTTAGGTCATATTCACACGCATTTCCATGCGTATTTGGTAGTGTTTACTACGAATATCCCCCGAATAGTCTACTTTAGTTTGTTTTGTGATATTTGCAGATGAGAACCAGAATGACGTAAAACTAGCCTTTTCGTAGCTCCTCAAGCATGCATAAGTGAGTTGGAAAGGAATCTTGGTGTCTCGGAATGCGTGAAGCCGTGTTAAAGAAATGGAAGAACGAAATCCATGAGCAAAATTCTCGTTCGAAGTATAAAAGCCCTCGGTCGACCACCTTATTGATTAGAAGACCTCGATCGAGCACTATGGTTACTCGATCGAGCTGCTGGCTTTGGATAATTACTCGATCGAGCAGTATGGTTATTCGATCGAGTAATTTGGACAACAAAGTTTGCTCGATCGAGAGATTTCATACTAATGGGTTTCGCGAGATAGTGTATTAAGCAATGGACGCCTTGTAATTTGTTATTCTACTTAAGGGGTGAAACTACGTAACAATAGACTCTCTCCTTTACTCTTTACTCTAGACTTTTAGACTCTTTCACCCTAGACTTTTATTTTTGACTGACAATTTGGATCTGAATTGGAGGACTTCCTCTGACTTTCTTCTTCTTTCCAATTCGGTTCTATTGCTCTCGAATTCAATTAATTATTTCTCTATGCCTCTTTGTTTCTTATTTATTGTTGTTATTATTCTTATTCCTATTATGCGTAGCTAATTCCTTTGCTAGGATTTAGGGGAACTGTGGCTTAGGTAAGATGAATTGATTAGTAGTCTTTAGATTAGGTTTGGAAGCAATCTTCACATTTAATAGCTTTTAATTGTTTGAGTCGACGCATTCAATTGATTGACTTGATACCCCTTGACCTAGATCGAGAGATTGGAAGAGGGCAGATCAGTGATGAACTTTGGGATTATGCTAATGAGGGCGAGAGCTAAGTTAGTATATCTTAGGGCGAATAGCGGACCGAGAGGACCTTTTCACTACCCACAAACCTATTTAGATATTACTTTGATTTCTATCCTGACCCTAGATGCCATGGGGAACCGACGATCCTAGTTCTTCTTCTTTCTGATTTTTCGCTCTTTATTTCCCTTTCCCTTTTCTCTTGTAGTGTTAAAAAAATCATTTAAACAAACCCCTAATTGTGTTACTTTGACAGACTTAGCAAGTTATAGGATTCCCTCTCCCTGTGTATTCGATACCCGACTGCCACTACTGCATTTTGTTGAGACCATTAGGTTTTATCTTTGATAGGGTTGCGATAGCCGTATCAAATTTTGGCGCCGTTGCCGGGGAGACGGTGTGATTTTGTAGCTTTCTTTAGTTTGTCTCTGGTCTCGAGGAATTTATTCCTTGAGGCTGTTCTAACATTTGAGTTAGTGTTTAGTATTTGCAGGTATAAATCCTAAAAGAGGACCATTTGAACCTGCTGCTGCTGTAATTTCTCTGCAAGATGCCTAAGATTGCTAGTCATTCTGAGCCCATTGCTGAGACTCTACCTAAGGGAACCACTCTCCCTCTTACTGATGAGGGTACCTTCACAATACATCCGTCCTATTATAGTTTAGTGGAGCGGAATTTATTCGGGGGTATGGTAGATGAAGACCTAGCTAGGCATGTAGAGGTATTTACAGACTATTGTTCCGCCATTCCTGTAGTTGCTGGTGTTACGCAAGACAAGGTAAAGGAATTCCTTTTTCGTTTTTCCTTGACTGGCGATGCTAAGGATTGGTGGAGAGATTTAGATAAGAAGGCCGCTGGTGTTAAAGATTGGAGTTCGTTAGCTTTAGCCTTTTATAGACGGTATTTTCCTCCTCTGCGAACCAATGCGCTGCGCCGCCAGATCACGAATTTTACTCAATCTACTACTAAAGATTTGAGTGTAGCATGGGCCAGGTTCAAGAAGCTAGTTCGCTCAGTTCCGCATCACGGGTTTGAGCAATGGTTTTTGTGCAACCAATTTTACAATGGGTTGCTTTATGAGCAAAGAATGGTTCTGGATACTGCTGCACGAGGGAGATTCCAGGCTAATGTGGAGGATGATGAAGGGTGGCAAATTATTGAAAATATGGCCATCCATTCTGCTAGCTACGGTAATCCCAGAGCGGAGAAAAGGAGGGACACTGTTGTTGAAGAAGTTCATTTGGTAGAAACGGGGAATTTGGGTGAAATACACCAAGTTCAAGCTATTGAGATGGTTTGTGGTAGATGCGAAGATGAAGGACATGACCCTATTACTTGTTTGGGTGATTCAGCAAGGGTTCTTGCTTATAGGAAATTCAAGCAAGGGGGTTCTTTTTCTGAGTTATATGTCGAGTTAACTGCTGCAAAATCTCAACCACCCGTGGATGAAGGCAAGGTACTCATTACCCAAGCTGAATATGAGGATCTCAAGGCCATTATCAACGCACAAAAGCTTGAGCAACAATCTAGTGCGGATACCCTCCGGAAATTGCTCGACAGATGCAATTCGCTACTCCCAAACAATGACCCAGTCAACGCCATAAACCTGAGAAGTGTTCGTGCTTATGACGGTCCTGTACACGTCCCTGAAAGCACACATACCGAGGTCGATGATGTCTCGGATGAATTAACTGAAGATGTACAGAGAAGTGATCGATCGACTCATAATGCCATTCGATCGAATGATTTAGTTAATGATACTGCTCGATCGAGTAAACCCACTACTCGATCGAGTGATTCAGCTGAAGAAATTCCTCGATCGAGTAGTAAACATACTCGATCGAGTAGCTCGGTGTTAGAAGATCTTCGATCGAGTAACCCTTCCACTCGATCGAAGGATGTTGAGGAAGAAATCACTCGATCGAGTGCACAGAAGTCTCAATCGAGTGAAGATCAGACATCAGGCACGCGAATCGAGATTGTGTGCGATGAAGTACTTTCCCCTGCTGCAAAGGTACCGAGTAAAGAGAAAATTGTGGACCCGTTTCCGATGGTCAGAGTCCCATACCCAGGTCGCTTACGTGATTCAAAGACGGAGAAACAGTTCGGCAAATTTGTAGACATGGTTAAAAACATTCAGGTAACTGTGCCTTTTGCCGAGCTAATCACTCAAGTACCTCCTTACGCCAAATTTATGAAAGATATTGTTACGCGTAAGAAGGCGCTTGAGAGTTTCGCTACTGTCGCTTTTATGGAAGAGTCTAGTAGTTTTATTCTGAATAAGTCTCCCCCTAAACGGAAGGATCCGTGTAGTTTCTCTATTACTTGTGTTATAGGAGATGTCGTGATAGATAAGGCACTATGTGATCTTGGAGCTAGTGTAAGTGTCATGCCTTATTCTATCTGTCGTAAGCTTAACATGGGTTGTCTGAAGACGACCAATATCACCTTGCAGATGGCTGATAGATCTGTTAGGAGACCCTTAGGTGTCGTAGAAGACGTGGCCGTTAAGGTGGGCAAGTTTTTTATCCCTGTTGACTTCACAGTCTTAGACATTGCTGAGGATACCCGTACCCAAATTATTTTGGGTCGGCCGTTTTTGTGTACCGCTGGGGCCATCATAGATGTTAAACTCGGGCGTTTAACTTTAGCTGTTGGAGATGATACAGTTTCGTTTAGTCTACCTGACACTTTATCTAGACCTATGATAGAGGATACATGCTTTTCTGTTGATATCATTGATGAGTTTATTTATGAGTTTTGGCCGGATTCCTTGATAAAGGATCCGCTGAAGTCTTTGACTTTGTTAGATGAGTGTGCAGATTATTCTGATGACGCTGTGCTGAAATTGCTTGGAGTTACCGCACATGAGGTAAAATTGACTGACGCAGAGGAAGAACAACTGGGACACTTGGGTCATGCCTTGTGTTCCGTCGAGGTAAAGGTTCCCGAGCGTAAGCCTCTTCCAACTAACCTTAAGTATGCCTTTCTTGATAATACTGAGCAATTTCCAGTTATTGTTAGTTCCAAATTGACAGAGGAACAGCTAACCGCTTTGTTGGCTGTACTTAAGAGGAACATGAAAGCAATAGGTTATTCACTGGATGACATCAACGGCATCAGCCCTGATGTCTGTATGCACAGGATTGAGCTGGAAGAAGGTCACAAACCTTGCAGACAGGGTCAGCGGAAGCTGAACCCGAAGATGGAGGAGGTTGTGGTGACCGAGGTGATGAAACTACTCGATGCAGGTATTATCTATTCAGTTGGTCACTCCAAATGGGTAAGCTCAGTTCAGGTCGTACCCAAGAAAGGAGGTACTACAGTTGTAAAAAATGAAAAGAATGAATTGATACCTACTCGACTAGTAACTGGGTGGCGGATGTGTATAGACTATAGGCAGTTAAATGCCGCCACCAAGAAAGATCACTTCCCCCTTCCTTTCATTGATCAGATGATAGAAAGGTTAGATTCTCATGAGTTTTTCTGTTATCTGGATGGGTACTCAGGGTTCTTTCAAATCCCTATTCACCCAGATAATCAGGAAAAGACCACTTTTACTTGTCCTAAGGGTGTTTTTGCTTATCGTAGAATGCCTTTTGGGTTGTGTAATGCCCCAGCTACCTTTCAGAGGTGCATGATGGGGATATTTTCTGAGTATATATAGTCTATCATGGAAGTCTTTATGGATGACTTCAGTGTCTATGGGAATGATTTTGATAAATGTTTAGCTAACCTTGATAAAGTTTTGCAGCGTTGTATCGAGGTTAATCTGGTGCTAAACTGGGAAAAGTGTCATTTCATGGTCAATGAGGGAGTAGTCCTTGGGCACTTGGTTTCGAATAGGGGTATTGAGGTAGACAGAGCAAAGGTGCAAGTGATTCAGCAATTACCCCCTCCTATTAATGTTAAGGGGGTGAGGAGTTTCCTTGGTCACGCCGGTTTTTATCGCTGGTTCATCAAGGACTTCTCTAAAATTACTAAACCACTTACACAGTTGCTATTAAAAGATGCTCCTTTCGATTTACTGATGATTGTCTTTCTGCTTTTAACACTTTGAAACAGGCTTTGGTCTCTACACCCATCATTCAGCCTCCCGATTGGACGCTGCCGTTTGAGATCATGTGCGATGCAAGCGATTACGCACTAGGAGCGGTGCTCGGCCAGCGAAAAGACAAAGCTTTAAATGCTATTTACTATGCGAGCCGAACTCTGGATGAGGCTGAAGTGAAATATGCTACCACTGAAAATGAGCTTTTAGCTGTAGTTTATGCGCTTGATAAATTTAGATCATATCTGTTGCGTTCTAAAGTTATTGTTTTTACAGATCATGCAGCGCTAAAACACCTTCTGAATAAGAAGGAAGCTAAACCCAGATTGCTCAGGTGGATACTCCTTCTCCAGGAGTTTGATCTGGAAATCAGGGACAAGAAGGGCGCTGAAAATGTTGTAGCGGATCATCTTTCGCGTTTGATGCGACAAGAGGGGGAGGATTCTCTTCCCATTAATGATTCGTTTGCTGATGATACTTTATGCACTGTCTATTCTATTAAATCTAAAGATGGTGTTGAACCTTGGTTTGCATATTATGCCAATCACATTTTCAGCCAGAAGCTGCCACCTGATATGTCCTATCAGCAGCGAAAGAAATTTCTACATGATGTGCGGGACTATTTCTGGGATGATCCATACTTGTTTAAGTCATGCGCAGATGGTCTTTTCCGACGGTGTGTTCCGCAGTGGGAGATCAAAGCTATCCTAGAAGGCTGTCATTCTTCCCCTTATGGAGGTCACCACGGTCCATCGCGCACCGTGGCTAAGGTATTACAGTCTGGTTTCTATTGGCCGACTCTCTTTGCTGACACTAAAGCTTTTGTTGCTAGCTGTGATGCTTGTCAGCAGACAGGAAACATATCGAAGAGACATGAGATGCCCCAAAACGGCATTTTAGAGGTCGAGCTCTTCGATGTCTGGGGCATTGATTATCAAGGACCATTCCCGTCGAGTCTTGGTAACAGGTATATTCTGGTAGCTGTAGATTATGTGTCTAAATGGGTAGAAGCGATCGCTACTCCCAACTGTGATGCCAAGACCGTGATTAAGCTGTTTCGTAAGACCATTTTCCCCCGTTTTGGCGTCCCTAGAATTATCATTAGTGATAGGGGTATGCATTTTAGGGACCAGCATCTAACGACCTTACTGTCTAAATATGGTGTCAGACATCGTAGGGGTTTAAGGTATCATCCTCAGACTAGTGGGCAGGTTGAAGTCTCTAATAGGGAACTAAAGGAGATTTTAAGTAAGGTTGTGTCTAAATCACGGAAGGATTGGAGTGCCAAACTGGATGACACATTATGGGCTTACAGGACCGCATTTAAGACACCTATCGGTGCCTCACCGTATCGATTAGTGTACGGGAAGTCCTGTCATTTACCTGTTGAGCTAGAACATAAAGCCTGCTGGGCAGTCCGCCAACTTAATTATGATGCTAACTTGTGTGGTGAGAAACGTTTGTTGCAGCTCGATGCATTAGAGTAATTCCATCTGAATGCCTATGATAGCTCGCGTATTAACAAAGAAAAGACCAAACGTTGGCACGATAAGAGAATCATACCTCGCGAGTTCCAAGTCGGGCAGAAGGTGTTGATATTCAATGCCCGACTGCGTCTATTTCCTGGTAAGCTGAAATCCAGGTGGAGTGGTCCGTACACAGTAATTGCTGTTACTCAGTTTGGATCCGTTGAGATAGAAGACTCCGAGGGTCAACGGTTCAAGGTTAATGGACACCAAGTGAAACATTACTATGGCGCTGACAGTGTCGTGGGTCGCGTCGAAGTGGTCTTCTTCGACAGAAATGAGGAGCTTGATGATTGAAGCTCAAGGGTCGTGTGAGACCTTATAAACCTGCGCTTATCGGGAGGCAACCCGATCTATTATTGTTCTGTTGTACCGTTTTCATAACTTTTTAGTAGTTTATTTCTGTTTTACTATTCAAACAATTCAATTGCGTCCTTTCTTGCTTCTCGCAGTTTTGGTATTAATTGCTCTGACACTTTTGTTCGATCGAGTAGGATTTCAGCTCGATCGAGCACAATAACCCCTCGATCGAGCACTCTGGATACTCGATCGAGTACTTCTGCGAAGAACCCTCTCGGACGAGCTGTTTTTCCAGTCGATCGAGAAGACTCTCTCTCGCTTTCACTCGATCGAGTAGTTTTCCACTCGATCGACTCCCTGGAGCACATCCTTCCGGTCTGGTTTGGGGAAGTCGGCTCTACACGCGTTCCTGTAAGTTTCCGACTCTCTCAAGTTTGCAATTCTTTTACTTTACTTTGTACAATGGGGACATTGTACGGTTTGGTTTGGGGAGGTTTTGCATCCATATCGTGTCTGCATTTCATTTTTACTACATTTTCGTATGCATTGTTAATCACTCAAAAATTCCAAAAAACTTCAAAAATTTCATGTTTATTTTGTGCATTTTAGTCGAGTCGGAACGATTTTCTCCTACTCTTCATCTAGTCTCGACTTAAGCCTTGCACAGTTAATATCTCTTGCATGATCATTTGTTGTTAATCGATGCTGAACGAATAGACTTGACTTGACATGTAGTCAACCTACTTACATATTCTGAGGATTAGATCTCTTAAACTGGTGACATCTATGACCAGTTCATATAGGATTGTGAGTAGTTACTCCCTCGTGTCATCGCATTGCATGTATATGAAATCTGATTCTTATTGCCTGCACGTACGGGTTCGTGGTCGGTATCACATGTTTGGAGAATGCTTGCAATTTCCCTTTTTTCTCATTACCCAAGTAACTCCACATTCGGCCAAAACTGCCAGTTGACCCACAATCTACATCCTAAATTTAGCCTACCTTGCGTCGAGCTAGTCTAGTATTGGTTGTTGAGGTATTTACTTCATTTTATCAGTTTGGTTTGCATCCTTGTTACGGAGTAGGTATCTGAAGAAATTGAGAATTGAAGTTGAAATTGTCTCCGTGGAAATGTTAGCTAAATATTTTGAAAAAGAAAAAAAAAAGAGAAAAAGATTTAAAGAGAAAAAGAAAAAGAAAACGATCCCTTTTTCCCGTGCTTTATTCATATCATTTGGGGATTCATTAAGAGCTGAATAAGCTAACCAGTTTCGTTTCCACTCCATCCTGTTGGTTCTAGTGAGTTGACGGCCGAATCATGGCCGTGTGCTTCATTCTGAGATAAGAAGACGGATTTTGTCATTCGATTGAGATCAGGTGGCTAGCTTGACGCTTTACCTCCTCTATTCCATTATTTTTTTGCCCCTTCTTACCCATAACCTCACTTATCCAAATATTGCGAGTATTCGCCGTGTGATAGTCCTTGAATGGTGGTTCTGCGTGTGTACGGTAACTGAATCTTTTATCATGTTAGTTGGCATTGCATGAACGCGACGGTCGTAGTTAGGTGAGCGACTATTTTCTCCTTCTCTCTCTTACACATAACTTGCTTACCCTTTGCTTTGCTGAGAGAAGAGTGACCCGCGAGAGTCCGACATTGATGGTCTGGCAAGGTCGACGGTTCAGTTCGTTTGCATTTGATATCTTTGGTGAGTTTGATTGTTGCATTAAATTGGTTCAAGCAGGCGATTTGCGGTAGTCCGGAGTCTATCTGTTCCATTTATTTGTTGCATCCTTTTTGCTTGAGGACAAGCAAAGGTTTGGTTTGTGGAATTTTGATGCGTGCATTTTACATAGACCTTTTAGGCCATATTCGCACGCATTTCCATGCTTATTTGGTAGTGTTTACTACGAATATCCCCCGAATAGTCTACTTTGGTTTGTTTTGTGATATTTGCAGATGAGAACCAGAATGACGGAAAACTAGCCTTTTCGTAGCTCCTCAAGCATGCATAAGTGAGTCGGAAAGGAATCTTAGTGTCTCGGAATGCGTGAAGCCGTGTTAAAGGAATGGAAGAACGAAATCCATGAGCAAAATTCTCGTTCGAAGTATAAAAGCCCTCGGTCGACCACCTTATTGATTAGAAGACCTCGATCGAGCACTATGGTTACTCGATCGAGCTGCTGGCTTTGGATAATTACTCGATCGAGCAGTATGGTTATTCAATCGAGTGATTTGGACAACAAAGTTTGCTCGATCGAGAGATTTCATACTAATGGGCTTCGCGAGATAGTGTATTAAGCAATGGACGCCTTGTAATTTGTTATTCTACTTAAGGGGTGAAACTACGTAACAATAGACTCTCTCCTTTACTCTTTACTCTAGACTTTTAGACTCTTTCACCCTAGACTTTTATTTTTGACTGACAATTTGGATCTGAATTGGAGGACTTCCTCTGACTTTCTTCTTCTTTCCAATTCGGTACTATTGCTCTGGAATTCAATTAATTATTTCTCTATGCCTCTTTGTTTCTTATTTATTGTTGTTATTGTTCTTATTCCTATTATGCGTAGCTAATTCCTTTGCTAGGATTTAGGGGAACTGTGGCTTAGGTAAGATGAATTGATTAGTAGTCTTTAGATTAGGTTTGGAAGCAATCTTCACATTTAATAGCTTTTAATTGTTTGAGTCGACGCATTCAATTGATTGACTTGATACCCCTTGACCTAGATCGAGAGATTGGAAGAGGGCAGATCAGTGATGAACTTTGGGATTATGCTAATGAGGGCGAGAGCTAAGTTAGTATATCTTAGGGCGAATAGCGGACCGAGAGGACCTTTTCACTACCCACAAACCTATTTAGATATTACTTTGATTTCTATCCTGACCCTAGATGCCATGGGGAACCGACGATCCTAGTTCTTCTTCTTTCTGATATTTCGCTCTTTATTTCCCTTTCCCTTTTCTCTTGTAGTGTTAAAAAATCATTTAAACAAACCCCCAATTGTGTTACTTTGACAGACTTAGCAAGTTATAGGATTCCCTCTCCCTCTGGATTCGATACCCGACTGCCTCTACTGCATTTTGTTGAGACCGTTAGGATTTATCTTTGATAGGGTTGCGACAGCCGTATCACTCAAAAATTGTTGAGCAAGTTATAGGATTCCCTCTCCCTGTTAGGTTTTTACTGCATTTTTGTATGCATTGTTAATCACTCAAAAATTCCAAAAAACTTCAAAAATTTCATGTTTATTTTGTGCATTTTAGTCGAGTCGGAACGATTTTCTCCTACTCTTCATCTAGTCTCGACTTAAGACTTGCACAGTTAATATCTCTTGCATGATCATTTGTTGTTAATCGTTGCTGAATGATTAGACTTGACTTGACATGTTGTCAACCTACTTACATATTCTGAGGATTAGATCTCTTAAACTGGTGACATCTATGACCAGTTCATATAGGATTGTGAGTAGTTACTCCCTCGTGTCATCGCATTGCATGTATATGAAATCTGATTCTTATTGCCTGCACGTACGGGTTCGTGGTCGGTATCACATGTTTGGAGAATGCTTGCAATTTCCCTTTTTTCTCATTACCCAAGTAACTCCACATTCGGCCAAAACTGCCAGTTGACCCACTATCTACATCCTAAATTTAGCCTACCTTGCGTCGAGCTAGTCTAGTATTGGTTGTTGAGGTATTTACTTCATTTTATCAGTTTGGTTTGCATCCTTGTTACGGAGTTAGTATCTGAAGAAATTGGGAATTGAAGTTGAAATTGTCTCCGTGGAAATGTTAGCTGAATATTTTGAAAAAAAAAAAAAAAAGAGAAAAAAATTAATAAAGAAAAAGAAAAAGAAAACGATCCCTTTTTCCCGTGCTTTATTCATATCATTTGGGGATTCATTAAGAGCTGAATAAGCTAACCAGTTTCGTTTCCACTCCATCCTGTTGGTTCTAGTGAGTTGACGGCCGAATCATGGCCGTGTGCTTCATTCTGAGATAAGAAGACGGATTTATTCATTCGATTGAGATCAGGTGGCTAGCTTGACGCTTTACCTCCTCTATTCCATTATTTTTTTGCCCCTTCTTACCCATAACCTCACTTATCCAAATATTGCGAGTATTCGGCGTGTGATAGTCCTTGAATGGTGGTTCTGCGTGTGTACGGTAACTGAATCTTTTATCATGTTCGTTGGCATTGCATGAACGCGACGGTCGTAGTTAGGTGAGCGGCTATTTTCTCCTTCTCTCTCTTACACATAACTTGCTTACCCTTTGCTTTGCTGAGAGAAGAGTGACCTGCGAGACTCCGACATTGATGGTCTGGCAAGGTCGACGGTTCAGTTCGTTTGCATTTGATATCTTTGCTGAGTTTGATTGTTGCATTAAATTGGTTCAAGCAGGCGATTTGCGGTAGTCCGGAGTCTATCTGTTCCATTTATTTGTTGCATCCTTTTTGCTTGAGGACAAGCAAAGGTTTAATTTGTGGAATTTTGATGCGTGCATTTTACATAGACCTTTTAGGCCATATTCGCACGCATTTCCATGCTTATTTGGTAGTGTTTACTACGAATATCCCCCGAATAGTCTACTTTGGTTTGTTTTGTGATATTTGCATATGAGAACCAGAATGACGAAAAACTAGCCTTTTCGTAGCTCCTCAAGCATGCATAAGTGAGTCGGAAAGGAATCTTAGTGTCTCGGAATGCGTGAAGTCGTGTTAAAGGAATGGAAGAGCGAAATCCATGAGCAAAATTCTCGTTCGAAGTATAAAAGCCCTCGGTCGACCACCTTATTGATTAGAAGACCTCGATCGAGCACTATGGTTACTCGATCGAGCTGCTGGCTTTGGATAATTACTCGATCGAGCAGTATGGTTATTCAATCGAGTGATTTGGACAACAAAGTTTGCTCGATCGAGAGATTTCATACTAATGGGCTTCGCGAGATAGTGTATTAAGCAATGGACGCCTTGTAATTTGTTATTCTACTTAAGGGGTGAAACTACGTAACAATAGACTCTCTCCTTTACTCTTTACTCTAGACTTTTAGACTCTTTCACCCTAGACTTTTATTTTTGACTGACAATTTGGATCTGAATTGGAGGACTTCCTCTAACTTTCTTCTTCTTTCCAATTCGGTACTATTGCTCTGGAATTCAATTAATTATTTCTCTATGCCTCTTTGTTTCTTATTTATTGTTGTTATTGTTCTTATTCCTATTATGCGTAGCTAATTCCTTTGCTAGGATTTAGGGGAACTGTGGCTTAGGTAAGATGAATTGATTAGTAGTCTTTAGATTAGGTTTGGAAGCAATCTTCACATTTAATAGCTTTTAATTGTTTGAGTCGACGCATTCAATTGATTGACTTGATACCCCTTGACCTAGATCAAGAGATTGGAAGAGGGCAGATCAGTGATGAACTTTGGGATTATGCTAATGAGGGCGAGAGCTAAGTTAGTATATCTTAGGGCGAATAGCGGACCGAGAGGACCTTTTCACTACCCACAAACCTATTTAGATATTACTTTGATTTCTATCCTGACCCTAGATGCCATGGGGAACCGACGATCCTAGTTCTTCTTCTTTCTGATATTTCGCTCTTTATTTCCCTTTCCCTTTTCTCTTGTAGTGTTAAAAAATCATTTAAACAAACCCCCAATTGTGTTACTTTGACAGACTTAGCAAGTTATAGGATTCCCTCTCCCTCTGGATTCGATACCCGACTGCCTCTACTGCATTTTGTTGAGACCGTTTGGTTTTATCTTTGATAGGGTTGCGATAGCCGTATCATCTCCCTTGAGCGACGCTTCCTTTTCTTCACTTGTTTCCGTGATTTGACCTTCATCTTTGGGCCTTGGCTTCCTTTAAAATTAACACTCTCATGACTTAATTAGCCCAATACGAACCTCTAAAGAAGTCCTTCTCCACTCATAGCAAGAAATCAATTTTAATCATCAAAGTACCCCGTTAAAACACACATGTCCATTACAAAACCAACACCCAAGACATAAGTACTAAGATCCACAAAAATACTTCTTAACCTATTATTTAATCATCAAAATAACCTTATTAACTCCTACTAAACTAGTCTAATCAAACTCCCCCACGCCTAGACCTTTACTCGTACTCGACTAAAACCCAAGGATAAGTCAAAGAGAACCCACACCAAGGTCTATATAGCTAAACGTGAGTAGCTTGCTCCAACTCTAAACACCACAACTAATCACTACTACTCCAACCATCTCTCAATACTCAATCCCTTCAAGTAGGTACATGGTTTCAAAATACACACGCAAAGCCAAAATAATGACCATGTGACCCATGTTCTCAACCAAACAACATCTAAGCACAACTACAAATAAAAACACAAAGACACAATGTAGTTTAGCTCATCACACTTCACCACCTAACCCCCCTTATTACTTCAAATGATCAAATCCCGAACCACCATTCAAACCTCCTTATGTCGCCAACTCCAGGGTAAATCAAGTAAACAAGTAACTCTTTTTTTTCTTCTTTTTTTCCTATTCCCTCATTTTGCCTAGATCGCCCGCCCTTGCGGGTTTTCGAACTAGCTTTTATTCCTTACACTACTCTCATGGCACACATCTCAATTCTTCATTTTACTCTGAGTGCCCTTTCGATTTTTCACTCCGTCCTCGGCCATTTACCCAATCTTGCCTAGACCCCTGCCTTTGCGGGTTTCCACCTAGCCAGGTTCTTTTTTTTCCTTTTTCTTTTTATTTTATTTTTTTGTGTTTTTTTTTTGTTTTTTTATGAATGCAAATAAAATATAAACAACATGGAAGTTCCTCCCCCACACTTAATTTTCACATTGCCCTCAATGTGAGGAACAACAAAATGTAAGACATGGAAAAGGGAAAGAAAACAAACCAAAGTATCTCAATGACCGGAAGGATCTCCGGTACCATCGCTCTTGGAGGCATGATCCTCCTCCCTAGGTTCTCGTGCTTGAGAAAATTCATCCCACTTACAATTCAAAGACCGAACAAGCTCATGTGTCTCCAAAAGCACATTAGAAAGTTCGGCGAGCTTATCATCGGTCCTAACTTGCCTAGCATCTACCTCCTTCCTCCAAGCATCAATTTCTTTCATCCAAACTTGATCATAAGTAGCCACGGGGGTAGTAGCAATCGACCGCCGTGCCGTGGTATCAATACCCCTCCCGTCACCATTTATCATTTTCCTCATCAAACGAAAATCCTATGTCACCTCTCCATAAGTCAAAGGATCGTCCTCTACCCGAGGCAACATCAAATAAGTATCATTATCTGAGCCTTAACAATAAAAGTATGTCCCTTCTACAGTATGGGCCCGTAGCAAATGACATTGTATCATATAAGGGACATTCAAAAGGTAACTATTCATCAATGGTATCTCATCTTCCTCCACATCTACCTTCAAATGTTGCATTATCAAGGTTACCAAACCACCACCACCAATCCTTTTTCCTTACTGCGTACACAATTTCAAGCAAAGATTTTACAAAGAGATCAACCCAATCCGGTGCACGCACACCGTCCGGAGTCACAGCCCACAAATAACCAAATTGAACACGAGGAAGTTTGGTGGGTTCCCCTTTGCAAAGGAATGTATTAGCTACAAAGCGGTGGGAAACTCGAATACATGGGTGAGTAATATAAGAGCTTATTTCACCTTGCTTCCCACATGTATCCAACCCCGTCAACTCCTTTCACCATTTTGGACTAGCATCCTTATCAAAACCCACATACTTCTCCTTAATCATCTATTTAATACCAAAAGCTTTTCTGAACCCCATGAGGCTTTCCTTTCAAACGGAAGGTGATCTTAGGAGTTTTAGTGGACTCTCCCGACATTTTTAAGGTGGATAAGAACTCTAAATTGTACCTCTTATAAGTGTGAGCTCCTTTAGCCATGAAATTCTCCAAACCAACATATTTCAACAAATATTTCACCACATCAAGCATACTCAATTTCTCTAGTGTGTCATGAAAAAGGCATCGGGTTTCCGTCATATGACGGTCATGTAAATCATCCCAAATTTGGCCTTGTGTAATTGTCGAAGAATCGGCTTTAGGAATGGGCATACGCCTAAGAAATAATTGCGGTTGTTTTTGAAGTGGTGGGTAATTTTTTTGTGTTTTGGTGGGTGGTTGTGAGGTAGAAACGGTTGTGGTGTTGCCTTTATTGGTTCTCATCCCGAAAATGTTAACAAGCCACAGCAAAGAACAATTTCAAGTGCTCAAGAACAAAAACAAAGCTCACTTACAACTCCAAATCGCCCTCAACAATCAACAGCTTCAACAAATTCAGTCACAAGATCAATAAATCACCAACAAAACTCAAGAAACAATTAAAATTCCTTTAAATTAAAGCTAGAATGAAAATTCAAGCATAAAATTAAAAGGAAGAGACAAAGTATGAAATTTTTACCCAAAAGATGAGAAATTTACCTCCTTATGACGAGCAATGATAATGTAATCTCCTTATTGCTGAAAATTGACCCAAATTCGACTTCTTCAACCCCAAACTCAAAAAATCCGAAATCCTTATTGCTAGGGTTTCAATAATTCAAAAATTGCACCAAATTTGAAAGGAAAGCAATGGAAATGGGTTGTGTGAAAGATGAAACAAAGATTGAACTAAGTATAAACGAATTTGGTGTGAGGGAAGGAGTTTTCAATTGAGAAGACGGACATTCGTCCATTTTTTTTGCTGCTCTTGTTTTTTTTTTCTTTTCGCGGGAACTGAAGAAGAAAGAGGTGGACGGTGGTTTTGGCTTCAATTGTGGCCGCGTAGGGCGGAAAAATGCCGCATGGGGCGGCTTCTGAATCAGGAGGAGGTGTCGCGTGGGTGGTCTGGTGAGCCGAGGGTGGCGGCAAGGAGAATGTCGCGGGGAAGCTAAGAACCGCCTTTGTTTTCCGTGTTTTTGCTTGTTTTTGTTTTTTTTTTTTTTTTTTTTTTCCTACAAAACAAAAATAAGAACATATTAGATAATATATAAACTAAATAAATAATATAGAAATTAAACTATCTAAAATTCAAATAAACAATACAAGCAAATCGGGTTGCATCCCGTAAAGCGCTTTAGTTACTGTCGTGGCTCGACATGGAAATGTGAAGCTCAATCTTCATAAATTGGGTCGATAAAATGAACTTCCTCGACCGCTTCATTTTGAAATCAGTCATATTATGGTTTGGGACGGTGTCCATTCACTTTGAAAATTTTCTCCGTAGATGGACTACGAATGTCCACCGCTCCATGTGGAAATACTTGAGTGACAATAAATGGACCAACCCATCTCGACCTTAGCTTACCTGGAAATAAGCGAAGACGGGAGATGCAAAGCAAAACCTTTTGACTAATGGAAAATGTCTTCCTAGCAAGCATCCTATCATGCCACGCTTTTGTTCGCTCCTTGAAAATCGCCGCATTTTCATACGACTCATTCCTAATCTCCTCTAACTCTTGCAATTTCAACTTCCGGTACACACCAGACTCATCCATTCTCATGTTTAAAGTTTTTACCGCCCAAAAAGCCTTTTGCTCAAGCTCGACCGGAAGATGACAAGACTTACCAAAAACCAACCAGTATGGTGACATACCAATCGGAGTTTTATAGGCCATTCTATAAGCCTATGATGCATCATCTAACCTCAAGCTCAAATCTTTCCGAATCGGATACACCGTCTTCTCCAAGATTGACTTCACTTCTCTATTGGACACTTCGGCTTGGCCATTTGTTTGAGGATGGTAAGCAGTAGATACCTTGTGAGTCACACAATATTTCTTTAAAAGTGCCTATATCGTCCTATTGCAAAAGTGTGTGCCTCTATCGCTTATCATTGCACGTGGAATTCCGAACCTAGAAAAGATGTTAGACTTGAGAAAATTTGCAACAACTTTAGCATCGTTAGTCCTAGTGGGTATAGCTTCCACCCACTTAGACAGATAATCAACGGCAAGAAGTACATATAAGAAACCATGAGATATAGAGAATGGACCCATAAAATCTATACCCCATACATCAAAAATTTCACAATAAAGCATAGGGGTTTGGGGCATCTCATTACGACGAGAAATGTTATCAATCCGTTGACAATTTTCACAAGGTTTGACAAAACCATAGACATCCCGAAACAAGCTTGGCTAATAGAAGCCACAATCAAGAACTTTCTTTGCGGTCCTCCTAGCTCCAAAGTGTCCTCCACAAGCATAGGAATGACAACAAGTTAGAATAGAGCTTATATCATTTTCCGGAACACACCTCCTCACCACTTGATCCGAGCAATGCTTCCATAAGTAAGGATTATTATCCCAAAAATAGTATTTGGCATCATTCCGTATCTTCTCCTTTTGGTATTTGGAAAAACCTGTAGGAAATTCATTGGAAACAAGAAAGTTAACAATGTTAGAATACGCAGGAGAAACGGAAGTAAGGGCAAAGAGTGTTTCATCGGGAAATGTGCCTCGAATATGTTCCTCAAGTTTCAATATTTTCACTAACCGACTTAAGTGGTCCGCAACCACATTTTCGGCTCCTTTCTTGTCCTTCACCTCTATGTCAATTTCACTTAGCAACAATACCCATCGGATAAGCCTTGGCATAGCCTCTTTCTTTGTCATCAAGTACCTAAGAGCGGCATGATCGGTGAAAACCACCAGTTTAGTACCAAGTAGATAGGACCTAAACTTCTCTAAAGCAAATACCACCGCCAACATCTCTTTCTCGGTAGTAGAGTAGTTCTTTTGAGCCTCATTGAGTGTCATGGAGGCATAGTAGATCACATGGGGCACTCTCCCCACTCGTTGACCCAAGACGGCACCAACGGCGTAGTCACTAACATCACACATAAGCTTAAATGGAATAGACCATTTGGATCTTGTATGATTGGGGCCGACGTCAACTTCTCTTTTAGCTTGTCAAATGCCTCATCACAAGCCAAATCAAACTCAAATTATACCTCCTTTTACAATGGTTTGCACAATGGTGAAGCTACCTTAGAAAAGTGTTTGATGAACCGCCTATAAAAACCTGCATGACCAAGGAAAGAGCGAACTTCATGAACAATAGTAGGGTAAGGAAGGGTTTGAATAGTTTCAATTTTGACATTATCAACCTCAATACCCTTAGAATAAACCATATGCCTAAGTACAATACCTTGCTCCACCATGAAATGACATTTTTCAGAATTTAGGACAAGATTAGTATCAATGCATCTCATAAGCACAAGAGATAAATGAGACAAACAACTATCAAATTAATCACCATGCATGGTAAAGTCATCCATGAAAACTTCAATAAAGTTCTCAACATATTCAGAAAAAAATACTAACCAGGCATCTCTGAAAAGTCGCAAGAGCATTACATAGGGAAAATGGCATCCGTCGATACGCAAAGGTGCAAAATGGGCTAGTAAATGTGGTTTTATCTTAATCTTTGGGCACAATATCAATTTGAAAATAGCCTGAATAGCCATCTAAAAAGCAATAATAAGGCTTACAGGCAAGTCTCTCGAGCATTTGTTCAATAAAAGGTAAGGGGAAGTAAGCCTTCCTTGTCACCGCATTGAGTCTACGTTAGTCAATACAAACACGCCACCCATTATGCACACGGATGGGAACCAATACTCCATGTTGATTTTCTACAACCGTCACTCCACTTTTCTTTGGCACCACTTGAGTGGGGCTCACCCACTGCTATCGGATATTGGGTATATCATACCCACTTGCAAAAGTTTTAAGATCTCTTTCTTCACCACCTCCATCATAGGTGAATTCAATCTCCTTTGTGGTTGCCTTACCGGTTTGGCATCCTCTTCCAAGAATATGTGATGCATAGAAGTTGTTGGACTAATGCCCTTGATGTCGCCAATAGTCCATTCAATTGCAAGCTTATTCCTCTTAAGAACTTCCACCAACTTTACCTCTAAAAAGCTCCTTGGTAAGCTTTCTAGAAATGATCATCGTTAAAGTTTCCTCATCACCTAGAAAAACATACTTCAAATGGGAAGGTAACGGTTTCAACTCAACCACGGGTGCCTGCAAAACTAACGGCAATAATTTCTCACTAGGGAAAGTTAGAGTTAGTGGTTTATAAAATGAAGGTATTATAGAAAGCCTTTCCATCTTGGCTAAAGAAGCCACCACTTCCTTCAAATAATGAGATAGAGAAAAATCTAAATCATCACAAGACAAGCTATTATCAATAGCAACAAGCAAGTCATCTTCTCCATTCACATTGAACACATCCTGCACTAAAAGGTTCCAAAACATCAATCATGAAACAAGAATGGTCATCACGAGGATATTTTATAGAATCATAGATATTTAAAATTAACCACTTAGCCATCGGCTTTCATAGTAAGAGAGCCATTAAACACATCAATTTTAGAACTTGCGGTTCTCAAAAATGGTCTACCTAAAAGTATAGGAGCCTCTTGTGAATCATGTTCCATTTCAAGTACATAAAAATCAGCGGGAAAGATTAATTTATCTACCATAACAAGTACATCCTCAACCACCCCCTTAGGATAAGCATTTGAACAATCGACCAATTGAATTACCACCCCCGTTTTAACTAATGGTCACAATTTCAAAGACTTCTACAAAGAATAAGGGAGAACAATAATTGAAGCACCTAAGTCAAGCATAGCATTAGGGATAGTGGTGTCTCCTAAGGTGCAAGGCAAGGTAAACATACCCGGATCACTACACTTAGGTGGTAACTTATGTTGAAACAAGACCGACACATGTTCATTAACTTTAACTTTTTGGACACCCTTCAATTTTTGATTCCTTTTTATGGTACACAAATCTTTAAGAAACTTAGCATACCTAGGCACACTTTTCAATAAGTCTTACAAATGGATGTTTACCTCGCATTTTCGAAAGGTCTCATAGACATCCATGTCTTGTGTAAGGCGGCTTTTCCTCTTGAGTATCACGGGAAAAGGTGGAGCATTCACACGAGTAGGTGTGAAAACCGGTGGTACTTCCTCCTCTTGAACCAATGGTGAGGTGAAAATAGGCTAAACCACTAACTCCTCTTCCTCTTTCTCAATTATCTCACTAATCTTTGCTTTTGGCCCTTGCAACTCCTTCCCACTCCTTAAAGTAATAGCCCTTGCATTAGGCTTAGGATTAGGAGTAATTTGGGAAAGTAGCTTACCGATTCTCTAGCTTCAAGTCTCCCAAGAGCACTAGACATTTGCCCAAATTGTTTCTCCAAGTATTGAATGCTAGCCTTTGTCTCTTGTTGAAATTGCACTTGATTTGCTTGCATAGTGGCCACATTAGAAGTAAGAGCCCAAATCATGTCCTCCGTAGACATGGATGGAGTGGAGGTTTGACCTTGAGAAGGGAATGAATTTGAATCTTGTTGTCTTGGAATGAACCTTGGTTTAGATTGACCAAATTGTTGTCCAAATGACGAGCCTTGATTTTGTTGGCCTTGTGGTTTCAAACCGCCTTATGGATTCCCATATTGGAAACCGGGATGGTCTCTCAGCATACGATTATAGTAAGCGGCATTGACCTCCTAGGTCTCCTCTTGGAGAAGTGGGCACCGATCGGTGACATACACATTGGATGAGAAAAGACCACAAGCTTTCACTAGTTGCTTGTTCCCCATGATCATTTCCCTCATTAAGGAAGTCAAATATTCAGCCTTGCACTCCAATGATGGATTGGAGCTAGAACTTGTTGTGCTTACTCAACAATGCATTAGCCTCATCCGGATTGTTGTTGAGTATTCCACCACCACTAGCACCATGAACCATCCGAGCATCTTCCGGCAATAATCCTCCAACAAAGTAGAGGATGAGATCTTGGTCACTATACCCATGGTATGGGCATCTTGCACATAACTTCTTGAATCGCTCCCAATACTCATAAAGTGTCTCATCATCCTTTTGCTCCACATTTGAGATATCCTTCTTAAGATGATAAGACTTGGAGGCGGGAAAATACTTCTCAAGGAGCACCTTCTTCATTTGGGCCCAAGTAGTGATACTACCTGGTGGAAGGTAGTACAACCAATCAGTAGCGGAATCCTTTAGTGGAAAAAGAAATGCCCTAAACTTGATTTTCTCTTCGGTGACACTACTCGGTTTAATGCTAGTGCAAAGCACATGAAATGCCGAAAGATATTTTTTTGGATTCTCACCACTTAACCCATGGAATGAGGGTAGTAAGTGGATCAAACCTGACTCAACTCAAATGTGATACCTTCATCCAAGTCCGGAAATGTAATGCACAAAGGTTATTGAGTAAGATCGGGAGCTGTGAGCTCCCTCAAATTCCTAGTTTCTCTTGCCATGTTGATATTTTATTTCTCCTCTTTCTTATCTTGATTGTCGAATTGAAGCTTTCTCCTTATCTCCCTTCTAATCTGAAAAGGAGTTTTCTCCAATTGTGAATCAAAATCCAACAATTTCTTGTTAGTAGAACGGGTGTTTAGCCTAAACCCAAAGACCAAAACAAAACTAAAAATAAATAAACAATTGCACAAATAAACAAACAATAGCCTTCCCCGGCAGTGGCACCAAAATTTGGCTAGACTTGTCATGAGTCTCCAAATTAGTATTCGTATCCACTACAAACTTAAACTAGTAGTAAGTGTAAGTAGGGGTCGATCCCACAAAGAATGTGTTTTGTCGATTAAATGTGTGCAAAAGTGAGTAACCAATTGGGGGGTTTTGATATGTTGATTTTTATAAGTCTATTAAAACTAAGATTAAGTGAAATGAAAAATAAAGACAAAATAGATAATTGAAAATGTAAAACAAATATGAGAATAATTCTTGGACCAAGTAATTTCCACTAACAAGTTATGAATTGATCATTGACTCTTCTACTCTATTTCAATATTGAATACTTTGCTATGAAGTTGTTGACTTCTAATTCCACTTATGAATGATTATTAGTTACAAGCGTAAACAAATAGTGCTTACAATATCGTCAATTTAGTCAAGCGCTCAATTGTATCAAGATTGTAGATTTAAGCGATAGAATTTAGCTAAGATAAAACAAGTGTTGCTTCACTTTGGTTCATACAAATTTAGTCCTTTATAACTCAACGATGATTAAAAGCATACGAATTGATGAATTATAATTTCTACAATGGAATAGATAAACAAACAAAAGATTCATTCATCTAATCCAATGGTTAATTAATTAATAACAACTAGTTGATCATTCTAGGTGCATAATTAACAAGCAAAAATAATGCAAACTAAATTTGATACTCTAATAATGAAATAGAAATAGAATGAGAGTCTTACAATTCAAACTAACTTGACTTCAAGACCTTGTTCCAAGATGTAGATCCTTAGCCCTCCATACAAAATAACTAAAACAAACTAGATATTGAAAGTATATTTCTATGTAATATGATGATTTAAAGATGAAAGAAGAGATGTCTAATTTGTTCAACACCACCTCCTTTTATAGGTCTTCAAAGAGCATCTTTATAAAACCTATTAAAACCTCATAAAATGTGAACATAATTGCCGAATTAAAGAAGAATTAGAAGAGTCGTCGGAGGGCGCGGCTTTTTCCGCGCCCCGCGGCTTTTTTCCGCACACCGCGGCTTTTTGCCGCGCCCCGCGGCTAGTGATACATCCACTTTTGCCGCGCCCCGCGGCTCCCTTAAGTGACGCTTCCTCTTCTTCACTTGTTTCCGTGCTTTGACCTTCATCTTTGGGCCTTGGCTTCCTTCAAATCAACACTCTTATGACTTCCTTAGCCCAATACCAACCTCTAAAGAAGCCCTTCTCCACTCATAGCAAGAAATCAATTTTAATCATCAAAATACCCCATTAAAACACATAAGTCCATTACAAAACCAACACCCAAGACATAAGCACTAAGTACCACAAAAAATGCTTCTTAACCTATCATTTAATCATCAAAATAACCTTATTAAATCCTACTAAACTAGTCTAATCAGTACATCATAACACTTCAAATTATGTTTTCAAATGAAAGTTCAATTGATTCAAGCTCTAAATAAGATAATTCAATTTTAATCCTATTTAGCTAAAGATTAAATGATTTCACTCAATTGCATGAACAAAATCAGGAGCAAAATCTCATATTACAAAATGCTCTCATTTCTGAACTAATTCAATCCTCAACATCTTCAAATCCAACTCCTAGAACTCGTAGGCGATATATTGAAATAAACCGTGAGTAGGGTCATGCACGTCTATTCAATGAATATTTTGCATGAACTTGTATACCCTGCTCATATATTTCGCCGTAGGTTTCGCATGCAAAAACATGTCTTTCTTCGTTTGGTTGACTCTCTTACTGAGACACGGAAAAATCCTGGATTCGCTTTAGGAAGGTAACAACATCCGTCTCTAACTTTCCCAACGAATAGAAAGAGAAAGGTAAGAAACCAAAACCAATAGTTGCACACAGATCCTGATACTTGGGACACTTGCGCTTAACAACATCCCGAACAACACGTCCAAGCACAAAATCAGTCATACCAGACTAAGTCAAAGGTGAGGAGCCAGTCAAATCAACACACACATCACAGACCATATCCCATGAGTAGAGCAGCAAATCCGCAAGACGCTGGGGCTTGTCATGCCCATCAATCAAACCAATATCCACCTCCTTACCAACAGAAATCCCCGACTAGAAGCAGATATCCAAGAGGTTGTCACGAACAAGGTTATGTCGGTGCTTAATACCAATGTACCAGCACAAGACACGACATGATCCCCAAAGATGTCGGTGCTTGTAATGCCGATAATATTTTTACTAGACCTAGCTTTGTTTTTGTTAAGGGTGTGGGAACACAAATAATATCTCGGTTGCCCACTAATTTGCTGTTGACTTGCTCAAGCGGATCCAGAAATTATCGGTATCTCAGGATGCAGGGGCTCGGGTAGCCGCTTATATTTTTACTAGACTTAGCTTTGTTGTTGCTAAGGGGGTGAGGGCCCAGATTGTCTCTCGGCTTTCCACCAATTTCATGTAAACTTTTATTTTTCTATTAATGCAAGCTGCGCGCATCCTAAAAAAATAAAAATAAAAAAAATAAAATAATAATAATAATAATGGTTTCTTACCTTTCTCTTTCTCTTCGTTGGGAGAGTTAGAGGCAGATGTTGTTGCCTTGCTGAAGCAGATTCAGAAAGTCTCTGTGTCTCAGGATGCCGGGGCGCGTGCTGTTGTTCACATTTTTACTAGACTTAGTTTTGTTATTGCTAAGGGAGTGGGAGCTCAGATAGTATCTCGGCTGCACACTAATTTCATGTAAACTGGGCCCCCACCCCCTTAGGTACAACAAAGCTAAGTCTAGTAAAAATTATTCTTATTATTATTATTTTTTTATTTTTTATTTTTTTAATAATATGATTATTATTATTATGATTATTATTATTATTATTATTATTTAAGTTCAGTTCAGCTTCAATCAGTTTATTTCAGTTCAGCTCTATTCAATTCAGTTATGTTCAGATCTATTAAGTTCAGCTCAGCTCAGCTCCATTCAGTTCAGTTCAGCCCAGCTTCATTCAATTTAGGCTCTGTTCTTTTGGACTGAAATCGTCTGAACTGAACTGAACTGAACTGAACTGAACTTATTGGATCTGAACTGAACTGAACTGAACTTAATGGACCTGAACTGAACTGAACTGAACTGAACTGAACTGATCTGAACTTAACTTAACTTAACTTAACTTAACTAATAAAAAGATTATGACAATAATAATACAATAATAAATATTATAATAATTTAATCATTAGTAATATTAATAATATACTAATATAATAAAATAATAATATAATAAGATATATAAAAATAAAATAGTAATATAATAATAATATAATAATAATAATAATAATAATGGTAAAATAGTAATATTACTTATCTAATTATTAATAATAATATAATATAGTAATAAATAAATTAAAAATAGTAATTAAAATATATATGATAAGTATAATTTAATAATATAATATTATAAATAATAATAATAATATATTAAACATTAGTATAATACTATATTAATATAATATAATATTAATATTATAAAATATTAATATAAATGATAACATTATTAGTAATAATATAATATAGTAATAAATATATTAACAAAAGTATCTAAAGAATTAATTAGATCAAGTATAATATAATAATATAAATGATATAAATACTAATAATAGTAAATATAAATAATAATAATAATAATAATAATAATAATAATAATAATAATAATAATAACAATATTGTGAATATATTAATAAAATATTAAATATAATATAACAAAATAATAATAATAATAATAATAATAAATGTTAGTAATACTAATATTTCCATTAATTAATCGTAATAATATAATAATAAATAAATTAATTTAATATAAATATAATAATAAAAATAAAAATTATAATAATAAATAATACGGAGTAATAAATAATAGTGATATAATAAATTTTAAAAAATATATTAATATAATAATAAAAAATATATTAATATAATAATAACAATGATAATAGTAATAACAATAATAATGTTGAAATAAAGTAAGTTGAGCTGAACTGAACTGAACTGATCTGAACTGATCTGAACTGAACTGAACTGAACTGAACTGAACCGAACCGAACTTAATAGAGCTGAACTGAACTGAACTGAACTTATTGGACCTGAACTGAACTGAACTGAACTTATCAGAGCTGAATTTAAGTCCAAAAGAACAGGGCCTTAGTTCAGCTCAGTTTTATTCAGTTCAAGTCAAATCAGTTCAATTTAATTCTAAAAAGCTTGAAAAATAGGGCTTTAAAAGAGGGAAGACAGTTCTACAAAGTGTATGGGAGCAGTTGATTGGGTTTAAATCTATAGTGTCACGTAAAATGAATACTTGCGTGATCGTCAATATCTCATGCGGTCATGCCTAATTCCCCATCACAAATTCTCATTTGTGACGGGTATATCCGTCGCAAGCTTGTGACGGGTTAAATATTACCCACTTGAGTAGGAAAAGACAAGTTATTTGTAATTCCATATGCGTTGTTTTTTCTACATAAGTGGGAGAACTTGACCCATTACAAACTTGCGACGGATACAGACTTACTCATTGCCCATACGCAATTTGCCTTGCCATGTGATGTCACCTCTTACCAATAACCAAACTATTAACTGCCTAGTACTAAACTTCGTACCACTGAAAATGGTCATTATTCGTCACAAGCTGAAAATCTGAAAACGGATAATATCTCTCTTACAATATGTAAGTGGAAGGGCAAATGGGGTGCTTCATTTGACATCCATTTGTCCTCCTCACTTGCATATTGTAAGATAGACATTATGCATTTTTAGCTTGTGTTGATTAATGCTCGTTGTCAATAAGAATTTTTGAATAATAAATAGTCCCTACATGACATTCAGCTTGAGTGAGACGTGGGCAGTGGGGTAGTCACATACTTCATCCCTTCAACTCCACTCTACCATATTACTTTTTCACATTTGTCGAGACGTGTTTTACGCGGTAAATATCGTCAGCTACGTGTTTGCAAAAATTATAAAAATTGGATATTAATAATGTACTCTTAAAGACGAATCAAACAAGATCACACATGAATATATTTTTACTTATATATTAAGAGAAAATTGCAATTATATGATCACTTGTGAATAGTGTACAAAAGTGAAAGTGGTAGAGTGGAGTTGAAGGGAGGAAGTATAACACAAAGGGGTCTCGAGACCTCACAACTTTCCGTACGATAGGCGTGTTCTTAGTGATAAATTCGTTTGCTTTAAAAAAATTATGTCTTTTAAATCCCATATTAAAAAAAACATTGCTAATTAAGCTAAAGATGACACAACAGTTTATCAGTTATGGGTACGCCACTGGACGTGGGATAACCTATCCCTTTTAAAGTTCTTCATATCATAAATAAAGTGGTGTGATAACGCCACGGCGTTTTTTATTAACATCACTCAAATATAAGCTACATAATATCTTATTATTCATTCTCTCACATTTTGACTGGTGTTAAACATATTGATTGTAACGTTTATCAATTCCCTAAATAAATTGACAATTTAGAACGGAAGCATTGCTAAAGATGTCATTATGTTATTGCCTTATTATTAGCACGCTTCCAAAAGTTGAAAACGTCCAAAACCACTATCCCAATCATGTTGATAATAAACTAAAGTATGTTAATCATGTTGATTATTTTTTCTTTTTTCTTTTGGTGAAAATTAATCATGTTGATAATAAAACCACAGCTAGTCCCAACATCAAACGAGGGTGGGCAAAACCTAACTCAAACAACTCTAAAATAATACTCTTCACATTCATCTAAATATTTACTAAATCTAAAAAATAACAATAAGAATAATTTCAGGATAAATTTTTAAGAGAAGGGATGAGAATATAATTAGAACGGATGGGCTACTTTTATGTATGACATTAATTCGTAGGCAGTTATTAATCACCATTTGACAAGAGAATTTAGGACGTTTATAACTTTATTATTGAGTTTAGAACGTTTTCACCTTTTGATACCTAGTAGCTACTCTCCTGACTATTAATGTTTTCCTCGGAGCATTTCCGCAATCGCCTCATTATATACAGCCATACAGGTATCGATGTTTAGCCCAAACGACAATCGAGGGCATGGGTGCGAGCGTGCAACACGATTAGCATCAAGCCATTTCTTCTTTCCCCTTATTCGAGGAAAAAACAATAAACCATTCACAACACAGCTCGTACGAATATCAATTGTTCTTTCATATTTAGTGTTCAAAATTCAACCTAAAAGTAACTATGATTGGTTTGTTAGAACGAACCAATAACTTATTTCTTTCACCAATCATAAACAAAATACTTATCCCATTTGCTAAAGCATTAACATAATATGCCATAATCACATCCTAGAAATAAGGACGGGGACACACACACCATCTTCACCCATAGCCGGCTGGAACAAGTCCAGCTCACCATAACGCTCCAGGACCCGCATTCTGCAGTCCTCGGCCGCTTGCAGTCCGGTTGAATACGCACCGTGAACCGAGCCTGGGTAATCTACACTTGTTGCCTCCCCCGCAAAGAATAAGTTATCTACTGGGATCCCAAGCTTCTCATACAAATCGTGAGGCTTGCCAACTTTATCATAACTGTAGGCTCCTAGAGAGTTTATATCCGACCCCCAATGGGACACCAAATACTGAATCTGCGTAGAGTAACATGCAGAAATTATACAACAATGTTGTGTTAGTATAATGTGAAACCAAGTCACTAACCCATTAACCTACCGATGTCGTGTTAGAATAATGCAGTAATTAGTGTAACTACCCACTAACTAGACAAATAACTAAATCAATTATTTAATGCCGTCATGACTCATGAGACTAGCTCATATGAGAGTTTCTGTACCGCAATAAACATGACTACATAACTTACCGGCATAGAAGCATCGGGAAGGATCGTCTTCAACTGCGTAAACGCAAAATTGGCTGCAGCCTCATCAGACAACTTCTCGATCTCCCTGGCCAACTTCCCAGCAGGCATATAAACAAGAACTGGATGACCGGTAGCCTTGTGAAGATTAAGGAAGTAGCTACATTTATACGAGGTCTCTGCAACCACGCCGAGAAACTCGACATTTGGCCAAAAGACCTTCTCAAAGTGCAAAACAATTTTGTTCTCAATACCCACTCCAAGGTCGGAGATGGCTGCCTCTTTCCAATCCGGAAGCTTTGGCTCAAATTGGATGAATTTAGCCTTTAAGACGCCAAGCGGAACAGCAACAACAGCAGCATCAGCCACGAATGTACTGCCATCTTCTACAGTGACCTTCACCCCATGATGATGCCTAGATATTTTTGTGACTCTACATACAGGAAAGTGAGAAATTATGCTGTATACAAGGATAGGAAAGCATTTTGTAGACAACATATAGTACTGTAGATACCTATGATTCAAACGTATATCTAGGCCCTTTGCGAGCGTGTTTATAACAGGAAGGTAACCTCGCACCATGAGCCCATGTCCACCAGGGAGGAGTACTTCCTACAAATCAAAAGAGGCAAGTTTCACTCACAAGAAAGTATTGTGTCAATACATCTCCGGTCCTCTTTAAGAGAAAATAATTCCTTGTATCAGGAGTTCTCATCTATGTTGCTTGGACTCAGCCACACATTTCCAACGTGAGTACATGGGTCCATGTCTGGGAATTAAACTCTGCTTTTTTTCCCGGAAAAGACAAAAACACTTTTAGCACAAAAGGAAGTGCAAGTGTTGGTACCCACGTGACCACGTCCAAATGCCCAAAGACCGACACAGGTAAGCAAGGGAAATGAAGAGTTCAAGCAGCATAGCTCCCAGTTGCCGGATATTAGAAAGTGCAATGCGAACCTAGTTTAGGCTAGAGCAATAGACCAAACCATTTATCCTACTGCTTGAGCCAGCAACTAGGCAGCAGCTGATATGCGATAGCCTGATACCATCTAATAAAAACATGAAGTAACATATAATATCTACATTCGATAAATTTCAGCATTGACAGCCCAAAATGTACCAAACATGCCTACAAGTCTACAACATAATATTATAAGATCGAGCGTTAGAAGTACCTGATCCCAGTACTTCAGGGATATGGTATCTGCATCTGCTGCGAACCACCCTTCCATCCTACATAAGTACCACTGTAGTACCTTGTGAGCAAGCCCCTCTAACCTGTAGATTTTTTCGTTCGTGTAAATACTTGCTCAAACTAGCCATTCATTATTTAGGACTTTAAATTCAGAGCTTACCTCAAATCTGATCGCCGTTCAAAGACTATCGAAAATGCTCGCTGTATTGAAATGTCCTCACTGAATTCCTCTCGTACTTTTTCTGCCTGGAAATCAGTAAATAAAAGGAAAACACAGTTAGTACACCGAACTTAATACAAAAACCAAGCCTTCATTCATGACCATTCAGTGTGACCAGACTACTTGCCTCTTTTAGAACATCTTCAAATGCTAGACCAACCTTAGTCACTAACTCCTGAGGGACTTGATTTCCCTCCATATCAAAAAGAGCATAGCTGCATCAAACAAATCCACAAATAATTAGGTGTAGGACACTAACTGTAAACTGTCGCTGAGATTCGTGGAAACTTCTTCCAGAATAATACATTTATATACACGGTCAAAGACCCAAAAGTGAAACTAAAACACCTATTTTATCCCAAGGGGATTCTAATTTTGGAGTTTGTCAGCAATGAAAAGCTTATCGTAAACATGACTAAATGTATAAATATTGTATTTAGGTGGTTGACACAAGGAGGCTGTTATCTGGGCGAGTTTCAAACCTCGTATGGGAGGGGAGACAAACCCCCTTCATTGGAAAACGTGGCCTGAAAGTCACACGATGAAGACCTTATCACCAGGTCATAGCATAAAAAATAAAAAAAGTGGAACTGATATGTGAAGTTACAGCAGCGAGTCCATTCTGTAATGGATGGAATTACTGTGCATATATATAAAAAACGCCTCAAGCAAATAGCTACGCTCCTCCAAAATGCTCTCAAAGCTGATCCCAGATCCTAAACCACTACCCCTCCAAGAATTTTATAATTTGTCTGATTAACTAATTGAGCATGTGAGCCTCAAAAAGGCAGCATTTAGAATACGGGCTCAAAACATACTTCCTCCGTTCCATTAAGATCTATACATTTTTATTCAGTTATGAGGAATTTTTTATTCAAATGTATACCTCCTAATGGAACAGAGGAAGTATAATCAAACGGGACGGTCGGACGAGTTACGGGTTCAGTCATTTCAAGTTCAGGTAAAATCCATGTCGGGTGTATTTCAAGTTTGAAAAATACGGGTTCATCCGGTTTCGCTAACACCTTTTTATAGATGTTTAATTTCTGTATTTTTTTATCATAAATATATACTTACTCTTTATTTTCATAATTATTTAGTTTAACATATGATATTAGTAAGAATATTTCTTCAGTATATTCAATATCGTATCGTTATTTGAAGTACTGATCAGTTGTTACACGTAAATGACAAACAGTGACTCAATCTATATGGTAATCATATGAGTAATCATGTCGTAAACTATGCTTAAATGTTTATCTCAAAATTTCAAAAGACAGTACAATTTTGTGTATTTCGAGGATTATCACCATATAGAAATTTTATAAATATTTACCTATTTCCAGGCCGGGTCACGGGTCGTACTAGTTATTTCCAAGTTATTTGAAGGTGGGTTTCGGTCAGTGTTTCGGGTCGGGTCATTTCTTGACAGATCTAGTCCTAAGCAAATACATTTGCTTTCGATTTGTACATGAACTCACCAATTATCAACATTAATAAAATGGCAATATGTTAAAACTTATATAAGAAACATAAGCTGGAATGCAGAATTACCTCTCTAAATCGTGGTCATACAAAACCGAGTTATCACCACTAGTGCGATACAAGGGCAACCCAAGTCTACCAATCAATGGCGCCAAAGGATTTTCATTGCATACACCATGTAACCTGAAGTAGCATTTAAGGGTATCAGACTTAAAGTAAGATATAAAGAGATAAATGCAGAACATATAAAGATTGGAAAAAATCAAGAGCTTACCATGATGCACCCAGGTCAATCGGGAAACCAAATGTGTAGTCAGTGCATACGCGACCTCCAATTCTATCCCGTGACTCCAGCAGAGTTACCTGATCACCAGAGTAGATACTTTTAACAAATTAACAACACAATAGTCTTGAATTATAACCATTGCTGTTAAACACTTAGATTATGTCGCATATCACTATGAACATTTCACATATTACTATGAGTTTCATACCACAGTAATAACAGGCTGACTAGTGACCAGAGGATTGGTGTTAGAGCAATTTACAGCCTTAGAGAGCAGATACAGCTAGGGATGTCAATGGGGCGGGTACCCACCCCGCCCCACTCCGCCCCACACCACCCGCCTCGCATGGCCCCACCTCGCTTATACCCGCCTTAAAGATTTCCGGCTCACCTATAGTATACATCTAGCTAAGTAAAATTTTACAAAAAATTATAATTTTAAAAAGATAAAGGCTAAACTAATAACATAGACTTGTTTGGTATCTTATGTACTAGTTAATTGAATGTGAAATTATTTTATACCACTTTGTGGATACTATTTGTATAAGTCGTACAAAACTTAATATGTTTAGATTCATGATTTGTTTTTTAAAAAAATGTTTCATGAGGAGAAAGGTAATTTGGCGGGTTAGCGGGTCCCCGCGGGGCAGGAGCGGGTTTGAAAAGTTCAACCCACACGGGTCGTGGGGCGGGTGTGGGTACGCTTTATAGTTCGCGGGTGCGGGTGCGGGTGCGGGTTATCCATCCTCCGCGCCCACCCCACCCCATTGACATCCCTAGATACAGCTATAGATAACACCCTAATAAAGATTTAACCCAGACATTTGTCTTGAAAAAAGAACTTGTTGACTTATTAACAGTTGATTTGACTCCATACAACCAGAACCAGCCATTCATAAGCATTGAAATTTTGGCACTGAATCACATCAAACATTCATTGGATCTCCAACAGACTGATATAACTCATGAGTTACTCTCATGTTTAAACCATAATATTCTCACAAACAATTAGAATAATAACCTGAATTGAAGCATCATATAGAGCTCGGGCTGCGGTAATGCCAGCAAAACCAGCACCGATGACAATGACCGATGGTGAGGTGCTGGGCCTCCTTTCTATTGTTGAGGAGCATAAACCTGCAAGAGAGAAATATATAGACTCAACACAAACAATCATCAATAATGTGTACGTTGACTTTGCCCAACTCTTTTTTGTAAAGTTAAATTTACACAGAAGTACAAGAAGACAAATCACACATTCAGCTTAGAGATGAGATACACCAGAAAATGCCAATTTTAACATATTGTGCCAAACATGTGTGTATCAGTTTGTCAGAGAAAGCCAAGTGCTCCGTGGTATCATTAATTAATTAAGGAAACAGAAACAGTAAATGCACATTTTATAAAAGGGTGAACTCCTTTTTCTGGAAAGTTAATGCTCAAATCAAGATGAAGGCAGGGTTGGTCCAGTTGTTTTACCAATCGTAAGCTACAAGACAAAAGTTATGGTACCCACACTTAGATGGAAAAGACCAAAGTTCCATTCCCCCTCCCTTCCCCTTCTCTCCTAATAACTTTATCAAAACGAAACTGTTAACCTCACATTTCCTGTTCAGAGGTCTTTTAGAACCAGTTAGGGTACCCACAGTCATTTCGTACGTAAATATTCTCAAGTTCGTTACTCACAAAACATCAGCACCTACATTACATAGCCAAAACTATTTTCTTCAATCATCATTCATTCAAGCTGTGCATCACCAGATGCTAATAAATAATAAGGTTGCTCACAATTATACAATGAAATATTTTCAGGACCTCTTTTTAACATATATTTATGAAAATCTTCACTTTGATTGTCCATGACAGGGCACCTAACTGTTCACTCTCTAACGTGTCTTTATTTCACTTTCATTACCTTCTGAAAAGCATGACCAGTGTTACTTAGTGGCTGCTTGATTCGATTCTAGGTTTAATTTTTATAAGACATCATTTGTTCAAATAATAAAGTCCTTAATAGACCTCTTCACTAACGATGTCTTGTTGCAGTATGGACTACCCACAATTTGGTTCGACGATTAACCAACCAAACTCTGAACCCTGAAACGGTGAGGAAGAAGCCGTGACTTCAACCATGCTAGTTGCTAATGCTATCAATGACATTATAGAAAGCAACTATGCATAACATAGTCCATGATTGTCCTTGAAGATAATTCGCTGCTATAGCATAATCTCCTCATTTCATGTGCACAAAACCCACCCATACCATTTCGGCTACTAAAAATTCAAATTTCAACATGAACCTCATTGGTCATGGAGCCCCTCCTAGAATCAGCACGAAAGATCCCTTTCCTGGCTAGGTACTATCCAACCTAGGACGACAAAATCTACATGATCATGTGAGCTACAAGTTCTTCTAATTCATCATGAAATGTCTACTCACAAACCTACCTTTCCAACAACTACATCAGCAAACCTTTTCATTACACAACATCATTGACCACTCATCTTACCCAACGATAACGAGAAAAGCAACCCAGCAGAAATCTCCGGATTAGGAATCCCATCTTTCGACAAATCTAAGTAACGTTGTTTATTCGGCCACAAAATATTATGCAATGGTAGCGAAGATTACAAAACATGAACTAGAATTAAAAAAGCGTAACCCTTTAGACTAACCTTCCTCTATCAAGATGATCACTATGTGCGAACAAAAGTAGTTGTTGACAAATAATGGTCTCTTTCTTCTTGGAAGACCCAAATGACATTTCAAATATCATCCCATTTATCAATAATCAACTAACAAGTAATCACACAATCTAACAAACAAAGTTAGGTAATTACTCAAACCCCACATGATATTATTTTTCCCAGAAGAAAACAGATAGTTACACAAGTGGGTCCCACCCATTCACCCGAATTTATCTCTTCCAAGCATAAGAATACAAAATCACGATACATACGCAACAAATACTAAAAAAATAATGAATAAATACAAATAAAAAAAAGGGAAAGAAGAAACCTTGACGCAATTGGCGATTACTTTTGTTCTTGAGCTCCATTAAGTGACGATTTCAATGACCGGTTGACGATGGTTACTACTATTACTAATAATATTATTATTATTATTAATAGAGTGATTACTAAGAATAAAGTGTTGTATTAAGGAAGAAGATGATGATGAAGTAAGAGGATTATGATTAAGATTAAATAAGAAAGCAGGGCGTAATTGAGGTGAATAATGAAGAGTAAATATCAATAAACAAGTAATAAAGTGATTTGAATTGGATGTAAGCCCGAGATTCAATACAGAACAGCTCATGCGTATCAATCTGATTTCAATTTCAATCCCTTCGTTTCCGCCAATCGGACCATAAAAATGCTACTACACAATTTTGATTTCAATTAAATCCTCGCCTCTTTAAAACCCAGAATTCAAATTCCCGATTAATGATGTAATCGCTTCCAATTTCCGATGATTTCAGAGCAAGGAATTCTAGGGCACTCTAAAATTGACAAACAATAATAAGTGCAATAATAATAATAAGAAAATTAGTATTATTTCGTAGAGGGAGGATGAAAGGTGTTGATTATTTTAGGTAGGTGGAGGGTGGGTGGGTTACTTATAGGGAGAAGGAGAAGGTCAATTATACACCATAGGAAGGTGTTACTTCTGGTCATGTGGGCCAATGTAGTAATCAAGTGTATTTGGGGTATGTTATTGCAATCATGGGGTGTATAATAAGAGGGTCATATTATAACTCACTCTAAATCAGAAACTAAATCTACCTTCCTAGATATTTGTTCATACTCATGGGTTAAAATGGAATAATATCTTCTTACAAACACCATATTCGGTACAATATTATTTGTGTTTTTTTTTTTTTTGGATATGATAGACTTTTTCCCTTTAATTCCAAATAACACATAATGTCATGACGCACAAATTAAGGACAATAATAAATAATAGTTAAAGAGTTGAAGTGAGCCTGGATAATCTTTCTTCTATTAAAACACAAACAGGGTCGTTAGGTGAAGCCACCTCATCATGCACATAAGGACCCACCAACTTTCTAACCTCATTTAATTAAAATATACCTTTTAAAATATGAGTAATATTTTATATTTTTTGAAGTAAAAATATGAGTAATATTTATAAAATGTTTTATGACTTAAATTTTTTATTTATATCTTTACGAATAATTTCAGTGAAAATTTAGTACACATTGTTTTTTGGGATTATTGATTTTGTACCAAATATAAATTAAAAATTCACTTCATATATTTTTTTCTTCACTTTTACACAAATTATTAAGAAAATACTCATGTAACTAAACATGATCTCCTTATATTGAAAGATTATATAATCGTAAATTGGTGTTGATTAATCATGTCAGTTTTATTGGAAAATAATATTAACAATAATATAAATATACTTATGAATTAAATTATATACTCCCTTCATCCACCTATTTTCTTCGCATTTCATTTTTGACGGTCAAAGTTACCACAATTTTACTGTAAATATATTGAAGAATAATAATTATTGATACACGAAACTTAAATATTTACATTTATTATCAAATCATCTTTCACAAAATATATTTTTCCGCGACAAAAAGTAACATTCACAGGACGGAAATGTTTGGTTAAAGTTCCGTCTTGGAGGCTGTGATAAAAGAAACGGGAAGAAGAGAAATGAATGGAGGGAATAATATATTTATAATCACATTAGTTTACAAAATTATAAATAAAAAAAATCAACCAAATAAATTACAGTTTAATGAAGTGAATACTAATTGGTAAAAAACTATCAATTTATTACATATTTACTTTATTAAAATGTAATTTAATTTTACACATTTGTTGGGATTTCATGGGTTATTGCTATCTAAATTATTCAAACAGGTTAGTTTATAATATTGGTCATGTCGGAAATAAGTCGGGAGACTCGCGTCGGAACATGCTCAAAAAACAGGTCAAATTTGGTGTATGCTAACTGTTTTACAATTGAAAAATATAATTTGCCTAAAAAATAAATCAAGTTGGTTATTATTGCTTTAACCATACCAGTACTTACATCAATTGTAACGTAGTAATTATAAACATCAAAGTTTTTGATTAATTCTTTAATTCATAATGTTATTTAGAATGTTTGAATTAAATTTTTTATACTTATTTCATGTTCGATACAAGGATGTTCATATGTTGGGTTTAATATTTCATATGAAGCATTCTATGTTTGCGTATGTGAATTCAAAAAGTTAACAGTATTATTCATTTGATTAAATATTTGATTAAAACAATGTTCTAAAAACAAACCCGTGCAATTTGCACGAGGGTAAAACTAGTTATTAGTAATTGTAACACGATTCATCTAAACTTTCCAACCAAATGCGACTAAAAAATTGAATGTCCCACCAAAATTCGGTTTCTCTCACTGAAATATTTGAATGTCCCACCAAATAAAATACACCTTCACTTTTGCATTTAATTTAAGTTTTTTCATTCACGATAGAGGTAAGCAACACTAAAATATTGTCCAAAACATAGTCTAGATTACAGTAATAGTCCAAAATACACAAATTCCCTAAAAACAACATATTCCAATGGTGGGTAAGAATCTGACAGAATAATTATTGGTAATTGTAACACACTTACATGATGTTGTACTATGGCTGCTTGAATAGAGTGAAAATGGCTCCCTTCCGCGAGGCGTAATCAACGAAGCTGCTATAAAATGGGATGTTACGAGGCAGAGAATCTCAGTTCTTTGGAAAAGGGCTAAAAAACAACAAGAATTTGGTGAGACACTAACTTTAAAAAGTAATCGTTATGGAAATTCTAACAATAAAAGGATCCTGCTGAATATTGAGGAAATAAAAGCCATGGATTTCACTAGTAGATGTACCATTGACATGCTGTCAAAAACCCTTAAGGTTTCAACTTGGTGTGTTCATTCTTTGGTGGTTGAAGGGCTTCTCAAACCTCACACAAGTAGGCTTCATCCAACATTTACCGAAGAAAATAAAATTCACAGGCTCAAGTTTGCACTCAAAGCATTCAACATCAAGAACAAAATCAGATTTTATTTAAAGATAGCGTCATATCATTCACATTTACGAAAAGTGGCTCTACCTTTCCTACCTGAGCTCCTGCTTCACTAGTGTACATCAACTAAATAATAATAAACCCTATTGGTTTGAGAGTTGTTACATGTGAGAAAGTTGTGTTTTTTTTTATGATGATGGTTAGTTATTAATTAACTTCATGCCATTTCACATATTTGAACAAATAGGGTTACAACCTTTATTAATTTCATTCTCCATTTTCATTCCATTACATCGATTTTCATTCTTTTCTAACAACAAAAAACAACATGTACTACCTTTGACAACCAAAAACAACCTTCAGTAGTTGGCATCATAAACAATAACCTTCATATTTGGTTTATTGTGTATGGTGTAAACTACCTTTGACAACAAAAAATAACCTTCATCACTACCTTTGACATCCAAAAATACCTTCATTATGCTGCCTTAAACCCTAAACATCATACTTGAGACAACCCTCGTGAAAGCATTAAAGTAAACAAGTAAAATGCAGCGGAAATTAAATGATTTTCTAAAACTTTTAAAACATGTTTCGCAATGATCGTCAGAAAACAAAGTCCAACGCGAATAAATAAAGTAGTAAAGTCGAATGAGGTCGACCAACACCTACAAGGGAGTCAACGGTCCCAAAAATATACAATAAACTCTGAATATAGGAGTCTAAACGGCACAAGGTAATCATCGTGAAACGACGCTCGCTAGCTCACACTAGTATCATCCCCATGTAGCACCGACATGTACATGTTCATTCATATAAAACATGAATGTCACAGTCAGTGGGGAGTAACTCGGGGTTCTCCCAGCCATATCACATCAAAACGCATATAAAAAAGTATAGGAACATATAATAACATGCATACAAACATATCGTGTTAAGCATAAGTAGAGTTATTCATAATAACTTTGCATAAGCATATGAAACATTCATTATATCATCATCATACAACATTGACTCAGGGAAGACTCCCCTTGGCAACCACATGGATCACCGTTGGCTTGCATCTCACCAAAGATGACTATGTGCTTGAAAAGGTTAGGGACTCGACAATCGAACGAATCAAAAGCATCCGGTAATCTAAGTATACAATACGACATATGATCAAACATACAAACAAACACACTCTCACGGTAAATGTCACGCACTAACATCTACACTATGCAAGACCAAACGACTCAAGACTCAATTCCTCCCGATAGGACTACGATAATAATACGGTTCTAGTCTAAACCTGGCCAGACTCTCGGGACAAGACGTGTACCCGATTCGACGTGTGGCTAGACGTGCGCACACCCAAGACTCAGTCAATCACAAAAGTCGAGTACCCCAAATCCGGCAGTACGGACAACGACAGAGGGCGGAAAGAGAACGAGTGTACCTAAACTCGGCAGTACGGCCACCGAGAAAGGTTGTCTCAAAATCATAATATCATACTCCAGCAGTACGGCCAACGGAGATGAACAATAAACTAAGGCAAGCGAGTACGCTACATGCAATTGACACCACCTCGCAAGGATACAACATTTGACGACCGGGTCGATCAACGCTATGCGTTCACCTCCTAACAACGTCGTCATATCCCCACTAACAAATGCATAACCATTAAGGTTGTACCCTTATCGCTCTGACATCAAGTCTAACGAGTATAGAGGTGCAACCAGGAAATGAGAGTTCGAAACATCCAATATACAAGACTCGGTCCATTACTCAAGGCATAAGTGACTTAAAAGGGGAAACATGCTAAAATCTTCACTAAACATGTGATAAAATCATGTGAGATATCGTATAGTCTTAGCATGAATATTTAATGTCATTATGTGAGTTTATAAGATAAACAAACCATACAAACCCTTACATGTGAAGAACTAAGGAAGAAAAGGAGAAAGAGAGGTGCTGGGGGTCCCAGCAAGTTAGGGGGACCGGCGGCCGGGTACCCGGCTGGGCACCACACCATCGACGAACAACAACAACAACAACAACAACAACAACAACAACAACAACAACAACAAGCAGGGGCTCCCAGCTGGTTGGGATGGCCGGCGGCCGGGTACCCGGCTAGGGCACCCTTCACATGCAACAACAACATCAACTTAGACCGTGACTCCCAGTCGGTGGGGTGAGCGGCGGTCGGCTATTCGGCTGGGGGACGCGCATCAACCAAAAACTAGCATTTCAATACAAGGTGTTCCCAACCGGTCGGGGGGGGGGGGGGGGGGGGGGGGGGGGGCTGGGACACACATTATTCCAAAATCACCAAAACTTAAATCAATTTTGAATTAGGGAACTCTCAGCCGGTTGAGGGGGGGGGCACGCGGCTGGGCCACGCAAGCCACGAAATCACCTCAAACAACCCCAAACTCAAATTCCAACTTTACCCCATCATCTTTACCAACATTAATCATTACCAAACCACATTAAATGCCTCATATGAGTATCAAATCATTACATTCCATCATTTAAAGCATAATGAGATAACATTTATGACACTAACACAAGTCTAACATAATTAATGAAGTGAATTCCACAACACTAACACAAATTCATACATGTTAAGCATATGAGATAAAAACAACATATAAATGAGTAGTAATCATATATTCATGCTAGAACAAAACAAAGAACTCAACTTTCATGTGAAATACTACTTCTAAACATGTAAACACATAAGAAGTGATATCGAGTAACCCGTCTACGTTACCTTGATAGCTCTTCACTCTTCTTCTTCTTCTTCTTCAATCAAGAAATAATCTTTGTCCGGGTCTTGAAGGTCTTCTCTTACATACAAAAATACAAACTTGAGTTGAATTCAAGTTCTTAAGAAAAAGATGGGATTTCAAAGATGCGCAAACTTGGATCTTTCTACCTTAAAAGAAGGAGGGCAAGAAAAGAGGAAGATACGAACGAAAATCAAAGAAAAGAGTGAGAAATGAGAAAGTTTTGAGAGGTTTAGTGTTTTATAAATTGAGACTCAACAATGGTGGGTTTTAGGGTTTTTGGAGAGAGATGAGGGAGATGAAGTTGTTGTATGCTGAAAAATGAATGTGTTGGGTGGGTTTTGGGTTCAACTTGGAGGAAAAGGAAAAATAGAAGCCCAACTAGCAACTTGGGAGTCTCACCCACATGGATTTCCGAGTAGAACCTGATTATGGGCTCGGAATTGACGGAATGGACACGGATTTAGCTCAACTATTAAAATTCTAATCTAAGAATAAAACTAAGACTAATAAATAATAATATAATATTATTAAATTCTAAATAGTAAAGTCGCGGGTGTTACAATACCCCAAGTTTTGCATTAAATCTTCCACCCACTTGTGTTACCTAATTCAATTAAGTATGCATTCTCGTACAAGACTTTCTTCTACTGCAATGTTGACTGGGAGGCAACCTTGTGATTGCAGTAAGTTCTTCTTCATGTGTGGAATTGAAAAATTGTTGTGCCTTTTTTATTTCATTTTTTCAACCATAACCTCTTGTAAGCTTAACCAAATTTTGTTTAATTTTGTTGGACAGTACTCTAGAAAGGATGCTTCTACTACACTCACCAGTTCTACCATATTTCTTGCTTGTCTGGTTGCTTGTAATGATTGCAAAGCACTAAAAACATCCAAGATCATTTGTGTTTAAATCAGGTGAATTAGGTGGCTGAAAAACCAGCTCCATATTAAAACCATATGAACTTGCGACTTCTCTGAATTCTAGGTCATTATTCTTGATGTGTGGCTTTGCGTTATCTTGTTGTATGAAAATATTTTTGCTTGATCATTATGGTCACTTAGCTTTAGTTGCCGATATCATCCTGTTGATTAAACAACCTTTGGTTATAACTCTAGCTATTGATTCTAGTGCTTTTCTCTCCAAAGTACCTGCGACTCTATTTTTTTTTTACGTACTGCTGGTTGCTTAATTGTGAAGGAGAAAAATCCAATTTTCCCATCGAAAATCATCTCGCCAACCTCATTGAAAAGTGGCCTACAAACTGCACACATGAACATTACTTTTGTAATGTACTTCTTTGATTGACAAGATCAATATGATAAGTCTTCCCCTTCAACCACATAATATATTTTGTTGTCCCGGACTACCCAAGCCCTGAGCCTGCTGTAACCAGGTCACAGGCAAGAGTAGCTAAGCCACCCAACCCAGGCTCATCAAGCAGGTCACCAAGGACCATCAGGACCAGGGAGTGGTGGAGCTAGGGGGAGCTAGCAGGGGCGCTCGCCCCCCCCCCCCCCCTGGCGGTTGAAATTTTTTGAATTTTAATTAAGTTTTGCGAATAAATTTTAAATGTACCTTATAAAATTAGTCATTCGCCCCCCTTAAAATTTTTTCGCCCCCCTAAGTTCAAATCCTCACTCCGTCACTTGGACCAGGTCAGGCAACCTCAGGCAACCTGATGCAGGGGTTCCAGTCATCAGCTGGCTCTGTATCCTCATCAACCAAGGTCTAGCAAGCAACAATCATTAACTATGTATATTAGGCCTCCAGTTGTTTTCAATTCCAGCATTTAGTCCTAAAACCAGGCAATAGAAGAACAATATTAATGCAGTCAGGTTAATACTTATGATCCGAGTTCAAGTGCAAGCAAAGACCATTTGAAATGGGTCTAGGTGTTATATGAGGAAGTATCAGACCCAAGGAAGCCAAATGCCAACAAGTGGGAAGCATCCTAAGCCTCAAAGAAGCCCTGCAGCACAACATAAATCCTGCACAACAGTCCAAACTGCTTTTTTCTTTTCTCTTTATTGTCTCATTTTTCCTAATGTAATATTTATGAAGTCTGTTTTCTTATGGTTAGTTGAGATCTGTTCCTAGCCACAAGAACTCAATTGTATGCAACTGAAATGCCTATTTAAGGGCCTAAGATCAATGAGAAAAGGCCAACTAAATTAAAACAAACACATGAGTTATCTGAACAAATTTGTTCTGAAAACCAAATCTCTTCGCCGTGTGATGAAGAATTTGACCGTTTTTTAGTGCTAGGTCTTTGATATTTGATCATTTTTTGTGTGCTGGGTTCGGATCTCAATCTCAACTCATTGTCTCAGTGCTTTAGTAGGGTTTATCAGTTCTTATCATCTTTCCTGCATTTTTTTTTGTCAAAAGTAGTATCAGTCTTTGCATTTCATTATAAATACCTAGACTCTCTTGTAAATCCTCAAATTATAGACACAGTTAGTAAACACACTCAAAAATTATCCTGCAAAGTTTCATAATTTGATGAGCATTATAGCTATTTTAATTAAATACTGCAAGATGGTTGTATCCGGGTCTATTTGCTAGTTTTCGTGCCTTTTATTTTGACTATCTGAGTAGTTTAAACTCCAATTTGGTTATCAGAGTTGTGGTTCTTTTCTTGTGAGGCTATTTCCCAACTACATCAAAAACAGAAAAACAGCCATGAGTAAAGAGAGGCTTGCAGGTATGGAGACAAAGATAGATTAATTGGCTGGAGTAGTCAATGTGGTCTTAGAAGATGTGAATAGTGTCATAACTAAAAGATGAAGGATTCCCCAACACAACATAATGTGTATGAGGAACTCTTGTCAGACTCAGATGAATCCATGATGGAGGAAGGCAACTACAGAACCAGAGACAAGGATATAAAGGTACACATTCCTGATTTTAAGGGTAGTCTGAACCCTGAGGACCTTTTAGATTGGCCTAGATCTATAGAACGAGTCTTTGAGTTTAAGGGTTACACTGATGGAAAGGCTTTTAAGGTTGTTATCCTAAAACTCAAAGGGTATGCTGAAAGTCCATAGACCTTAATTAGACTCCTCTAATTAGTTGCTAAATTACTTGTTAATTTAGTATTTAATGATCTATGTAACATGCATGCAAATATAAAGACATTTATATAAAAGAAGAATTTTCCTCACATTGATATGGAAAATATATGGGCACAACAAGAACTTATTCTTGTTGTTCTTGAGCTATAAATATGGATGAACACAAGAAATCTCCAAACTAGAAGACCTCCTTCAAGTTGCACCAAGATTAACCCAAATAATCTACTCTTATTATTAACTAGATAATAAGATAGATAATATACTACTAATATTATGACTATATTACTACACTAGTAATACTTAGGAAATATTAGTATACGAGAGTTTTTAGTGAGAGGAAGAATTTGAGAGAGAAGTAAACAAATTGCACAAAATGAAGTAAGTAGAAAAATGAACACAATTGCTCATTTTAAAGGCCATTTGGCCGGACCACATTGTCCAAAATTGGACTCTTATTTTGTTCAATTTGATCACATGCATTAGAGTGGAGTGTTGTAGTATAAGTGATGATTGTATTCTACTTGTTATGTCACTTTCAATTTGTAACTAAAGAGTGTAAACAAGAACAACAATCATCACCTTTGTAACTACAACATAACCGGCCACTTTGGCCTAGTTTGATCCATTTTGATTTTTGATATTTGTCTCACAAATACTTATTGATCATATGGTTAATTATCTTGTATACTTAAGTGTTAATTTGATCATATAACAATTATATGACTCAATTAAATAAATAATATGTACTTAACATTTTAAGTAATATTTTACCATTATATCAATATATAATGGGTCCCACAATGCTTAGTTAATTTATTTTACAACTCCTTGTAAATATAATTAACTAATTACCTCTATCTCAAAACCTCAACTAATTTATTAATTTAACGATTAATTACTAAGTTAAATCTTATTTAATCGTATTAAAATAAGATATAAATTTATTAGTCAATTATCGCATAATTGAAAAATAAGTTTAATCGAATTTGAGTTCTTAACTCAATTTCTAATAATTAACTCTCGTACATATCGAATATATGTAATGTACTAATTTTTTTTTTTTGGTGCAAATGTAAGCTTTGATTAACACGGCATAAAGCCCTTTCAAACCACAATCCTTTTACAAACTAGCACAACCAGCTAACACATACAAAACCAACATAAAACATACAAAAAGCTTAGAAATTACATAAGATGTCTAGTCCTACACCATACAACCTCTTCCCTCTTGATGCTACCAAGCTCTAATTGCATTAGTCTTAACTTTGCTTGAACAAGAACACCCTGAACCAGCTTTTCAGGCCTCATAAGATAAGCCTCCAACCTGCAATTATTCCTGCAATGCCATATATTATAATGGACTGCCACAATTAAAGACCAGTATACCTTTATTATAAAACCCGTCCCCATTCTCAATCTGATCAAGGCTGAAGGAGAATGATCTCCAAGGTGCCTGACCTGCAGCAGCTCATCTAGACATTCAAAACACTTCCTTGCATAACAGCATCCCTGAAACAGATGCTGATGATCTTCAGTATTGATTCCACACAAAAAACAAGTTAGACTACCTGTAAACCCTCTTCTATGCAGTCTGTCTAGAGTAAGTAATCTACCCTTGACAGCCAACCAATAGATGAAACAATGCTTTGGTATGTTAAACCTGTTCCAAGTGATACAATACCAATCCACTCTAGAGTTATCAGTCCCAGCCATCCACTTGTAACCTTTTAGAATAGAATACCCTTCCTCCTCCTGCCATTCCTCAGATTGAAGACCTTCCTTAAGAATCTCTTTAACTCCACAAATCTTTCTCCAAGCCCAAGAGCTTGAGCTGCTAGGAATATAAGAGAGCCAATTCCTCCCTTTCAAATAGATCTTATCTATCCATTTAATCCAAAGGTGATCCTTCTTAAGCATGATCCACCACACAAGCTTTCCAACAGCAGCAATATTCCAATTAGTACTATCATATATGCCTAGTCCCCCTTCCTTCTTACCCTTGCATAAAACACTCCAAGCAACAAGAGGAGCCTTTGAGTATGTCTCCTCCCCTTCCCAAAGGAAGTTCCTACAAAGGGCCTTGAGTGTATCCAAAACTCCCACAGGTAAAATGAAGAGTCGTGCCCAATAATTGTGAATGGTACTCAATACTGCTTTAACCAAAATTAATCTCCCTGAGTAAGAAATTTTTCTCCTGTTCCACCCTTTAATCCTAGCACTCATCCTATCAACCAACACCTTACAATCCACTCTACTCAGCCTCTTATGTGAAATGTTAACTCCAAGATATTTGAAAGGTAAACTACCTCTAGTAAACCCAGTCTGAGATAAAATGAACTCCTCAGTCTCCCTGTCCACCCCCTTAATAAGCAGATCAGATTTCTCATTGTTAATTTGCAAACCTGAGGCCTTAGAGAACACATCAAACCCCTCCACAATCATGAAAATAGACTTAAGATCACCCTTACAAAAAATGAGTAGATCATCAGCAAACATAAGATGATTAAGATGAAGCCCTTTACATAAATGATGAAACTTAAATCCAGGGAGATCACCTATCATAATCAACAATCTACTCAAGTATTCCATACAGAGAGTAAAAAGAAGAGGAGATAAGGGGTCACCCTGTCTCAGTCCTCTCTTACCTTGGAAGAATCCAAAGGAATTACCATTAAGAAAAATAGAATAGGAATAATAATTAGTTACTAGCAATGTAATGTACTAATTAACTGTATCGTATACAAATAATTAGTTACTATTTGGATTTCATCCTTTAGGTGTGACCGAAAGGGATCAGTTGATCACCGCCGTCAAACGACAATAACGTCAAACTCTAGTCAGCCAACCGTTATTGATTTACGTTAATCAACTGACTAATCATATTTATAGTCAATAAATATCCCAATTATATTCCTTAATAGATTTATTATGTGGCGCACTATTGTGGAGGACACCTACTCCAACAATCTCCCACTTGTCTGACACAAGTGTGCGTCACCGATTCTCTTGTCTCTTTATCACATCTCCCACTCAACGCAAGGTGTCTTCCAGGTCGCACTTGCGATTGACAATATCTAGAGTGGTTTTCTCGATAGGGAGAGTAACTGTTTGACCGGAAAATCTACCATAGATCTCTTTCCGAGCGTGGCCACGCATTTACAGTAACTACTCCTCGAGTGGCCTAAAGATGTTTTTACCCAACGTGGGTGGACAATTCCTGTTGATCCATCTACTCTGTATGATGCAGATCACCATGATCCAGAAGAAGTCCATCGGCCTCCTTTTACGGCACGACCTAGAACATCAACCAAAACCAATCGAAACTGCACCGACTCAGATAGACGGTCGCCAGTCAAAAGAATCGACTTATAGGAATAAGATAGAAGACCCTGCCACGACCAGGCATCAAATAATTGATTTAAGGGTCTCTACAATGTCACTGTCCGACAGAGTGTCATACAGTCTGTCTATGTAAACGACCAGTCATCTCCATGACCCATGGTGCTGAACCAACCATTGATCGACTTACGACTTACAATCTAGTCATTTCGAGACGTCACCTCATTGAGTGACTAGGGACAAAATACTAAGTTCGTACTATTCACTTGAATAGGGTCCAACAATCTATTCGGATAAACAAAGTATTAAATTTAGTCAAACTAAATAAAAGAGTTTAAAAAAAAACTCGAACAATGAATGCCATTATCATATATGAAATAATTAATACAACATTCAATTATTACATATTACATAATCTAAAGGAATTCTGGCACACGTCTCAATCCCATTGTGACGACATGACCATCATGCTTAGCCTTTGATAAAGGCTTGGTTAAAGGATCAGCAATGTTTTCATCTGTCCCAACCTTACAAATGTCAGTTTCCTTTCTGTCCACGTATCTTACTTACATTGATATGTACTAAGTACATGTCTAGACTTGGGCTCTTGTGCCTGAAAAATAGGCCCCACTGTTATCAAATAATTGTTCGAGGTCTCTTGGCAGTAGTAGGGACTACTATTAGTCCTTCCAAAAATTGTCGAATCCACACAGCTTCTTTTGCAGCTTCAGACGCTGCAAGGTACTTTGCTTCTGTTGTAGAATCCGCGGTAACGCTTTGCTTGAAACTCTTCCAGCAAACAGCTCCTCCATTCATCATATAAACGTAGCCGGATTGGGATTTCATATCATCCCTATCTGTTTGGAAACTGGCATCTGTGTAAACCTTTACACGTAACTCAGTCTCGCCTCCAAACACTAAGAACGAATCCTTTGTCCTTCTTAAGTACTTAAGGATGTTCTTTACGGCTATCCAGTGACTCTCACCTGGATTTCCTTGGTAACGACTTGTTCAATGCTCAAAGCTATGCAACGTCGGACGAGTGCACTCATCG
>JAIUZE010070834.1:0-68718 GCA_022085475.1 Heliosperma pusillum | reverse complement strand
TAATCATATGAATGTTCTCAACTCTAGTCAATCATTTAGGAAAATAAAATAACTAGAATCACATGTCACCCAATAAACCAATTTCCAACCGAAGTTTTACGAATTGTTCTCTTTCTAGCGGTTTTGTAAAAATGTCTGCAACTTGATTTTCGGTTCTACAAAAACTAAGGCAAATATTTCCTTTCTCGACTTGATCACGTAAACAATGATGCCTTATCTCGATATGTTTAGTTCGTGAATGTTGTATGGGATTCTTTGAAATGTTAATTGCACTAGTGTTATCACAAAATATAGGAGTTGTTTCGAAGATAATACCGTAGTCATGCAATTGTTGTCGAACCCAAAGAATCTGTGTGCAACAGAGCGCTGCACTGATGTATTCACTTTCAGCCATGGATAGTGCAACGGTGTTTTGCTTCTTGGAGGCCCATGAGATGAGGCAAGGACCCAAGAAAGTGGCAATACCCGAAGTGCTCTTCCTATCCACCACACAACCCGCGTAGTCCGCATCGGAAAAACCTACAAGATCAAGATCATAATGAGATGGATACCAAAGAAATAGGTTTTGTGTTCCAACCAAGTACCTAAAAATCCTTTTAACGGCTTTGAAATGTGATTCCTTAGGATTTGATTGGAAGCGGGCACACAAGCATACACTAAATTGTATGTCGGGTTGACTAGCGGTTAAATAAAGTAATGAACCAATCATACCTCGATACACGGTTGCACTAACACTCTTACCATTTTCGTCTTTGTCGAGTTTGATGTTAGAAGCCATAGGTGTAGCATAAGGTTTAGCATTAGTCAACCCAAACTTACTTAGCATTTCTTTCAAATACTTTTGTTGATGGATCATTATTCCCTTCTCACTTTGCTTGATTTGAAGACCAAGGAAAAATCCAAGCTCTCCCATCATGCTCATTTCAAACTCAGATTTCATTAGATCCGAAAAGTAATTATAAAGAACTTCATTTGTTGCCCCAAAGATAATGTCATCGACATATACTTGCACAAGCAACAGTTCATCACACTGTGACTTAATAAACAATGTTTTATCAACCGAACCACGTAAGAAACCATTTTCCAATAAAAATTTTGAAAGCCTATCATACCAAGCTCGAGGAGCCTGTTTTAAACCATAAAGTGCTTTATCAAGTTTGAAAACGTGGTTAGGAGATTCATTGTCTAAAAAACCCGGTGGTTGTTCAACAAAAACTTCTTCCTCAAGATAACCATTTAGGAAAGCGGTTTTTACATCCATTTGAAAAAGTTTTATGCCAACATGAGATGCAAAAGCTATAAGCATTCGTATGGCTTCAAGCCTAGCTACCGGTGCATAGGTTTCATCATAATCGATTCCTTTTTGTTGGTTAAAACCTTGCACCACTAGTCTAGCTTTATTCCTTACGATTTCTCCGGAATCATCAAGCTTATTGCGAAAGACCCATCTCGTACCAATTACAGTACGATGAGAGGGCCTAGGGACAAGATGCCATACCTTGTTTCTTTCGAATTGGTGTAATTCCTCTTGCATGGCTGTCACCCAACATGTATCAGTGAGAGCTACTGTGACATTGGCAGGTTCAATTTGAGAGAGGAATGCATTGAAGGCACAAAAGTTTTGGAGCGATGATCTGGTTTTCATTCCAGAATTTAGATCACTGGTTAGATTTGAAAGAGGGTGAGAGCTTTGGTGTTTCCATTTTTTTAGGACAAGAGTGTTTGAGGCTTCATTTGGTTCTGGTGTCACAGTGGGCGTCACTGTTGCATCCAGATTGTTTTGTGAGGATGATTCTGGAATAGTTTCTGTTTGAGTAAGCTGCTCACTTGCATCCTCATTCCCCCTGGATGAGCTAGCATCATCTTGAGATGAGGGAGGATTAGTTCCCCCCGAATTTTGGCCAGCTTCATCATGCAACAGTGGCTCCGACTGTTGCTCAGCCTCATCAACTACTTGATCCATATTATGACGTATCATCCCAATTTCGAAATCATCATCATCCTCTTCTTTCATCAACCTGTTCATTTAAGACAAAGAGACTAGATTCGTCAAATATTACATGAACGCTTTCTTCCATTTTCATAGTTCTCTTATTGTAAACTTTGTAAGCTTTACTACGGTCCGAGTAGCCAACAAAAACTCCTTCATCACTACGAGCATCAAATTTGCCAAGGTTATCTTTACCATTGTTGTGAATGAAGCATTTACTACCAAAGCATTTTAAATGTGATATGTTAGGTTTTCTACCTCGTAGTAACTCATAAGGGGTTTTGTTAATGATTTTTCTTATCATGACTCGATTGTAGATGTAACAAGAAGTGTTAACAGCTTCGGCCCAAAAGTTCCTCGGCACTTTAGAACTAATAAGCATGGTCCTAGTCATATTTTCAAGAGTTCGGTTCATTCGTTCCACAACCCCGTTTTGTTGGGGAGTTCTAGTGGCTGAAAAGTTATGACTAACACCATGCTCATCACAATAATCTTCAAATGATGAATTTTCAAATTCGGTTCCATGGTCGGATCTCAAAGAGACAAGTTTCAAAACAAATTTATTTTGGACCTTTTTCAACCAAATTAAAAATTCATCAAATGCTTGATCTTTAGAACTTAAGAAAAGTAGCCAAACATACCTTGAAAAATCATCCACAATGACACAAATATAGCGACTTCCACCTCTACTTACAATGCGCATGGGTCCACATAAATCAATGTGAATAAGCTCAAGAGGACGAGAAGTGCTAACAAACTTTTTGGATTTAAAGGAGCATTTTACCTGTTTTCCCTTAACACAATCATCACATAGTGATTTAAATTCAAATTTTATGTTAGGAATGCCATCTACTAGATCAAGTTTCTTGAGAGTATTTAGTGTTCTAGCATTAACATGACCTAACCGTTTATGCCAAAGCCAAGGGTCATTCTTTTGGACACTCATGCATGATAAAGTTTGACCGGACAATGAACATAAATTAGTCATGTAAACATCTTTAACACGTTTTCCTTCAAGAATGAGTTCTCTAGTTTTTCCATCAAGAATTCTACATTCACTAGCATAAAACTCAACAATATTACCACGATCACATAGTTGTGAGATACTTAAGAGATTGTGTTTCAAACCTTTGACAAGCAACACTTTGTCGACACATAGTGACTTTGACTTACCACTTTTCCAATACCAATGATTTCACCTCTTTTGTTGTCACCAAAAGTCACCATGCCACCATCGTAGGCTTCAAGCGAGAGGAATTGGGTTTCATTTCCCGTCATGTGACGAGAGCATCCACTGTCTAAGTACCAATTGTTGCTGCCCCTCACTAACGCCTCATTGTCAGAATCTGAATCGGAATCAACAGAGTGAGCCATAAGACATTTGATTGATTCTTTCTTTGATGACTTTGGAGCATCTTGATTGAAACGCGAGGAAAGACACAATTTGGCATCTAATTCTTCCTCAAGGATATCATCCTCATCGGAATCAGACATGCCCCAAATAGCTGACATAACTTTGTTTTTGTATTGATTTTTGGCAAAGTCACGTTTTTCTTTAGACTTGATGTCATCCCACTTTGGACATTCTTTGATTTGGTGACCATTGTCACCACATTTAAAGCAACCAATAGTGGAGTTTTTTTTTTTTGGAAAACGACTTTTGCTAGTATTGTTGCTAAACTTTTTAGAATTACGACCATTAATCATTCCAACAATGTTTTTAGTGAACATTGCAAACTCGTCATCCTCATCCTCCTCATCACTTGAGAGAGCATTAAGAGCGAGCCCTTTCCCTTTGGAGCTTTCACTAGAACGCTTCATGAGACTTAACTCATGAGCCATAAGAGAGCCCATTAGTTCATTAAGGGTGAGAGTAGATAGGTCTTTAGCTTCCTCAATAGCCGTAACCTTTGGTTGCCACTTTTCAGTTAAGCTACGAAGGATTTTACGAACTAGATCCTCGGATTCAAAATTTCTTCCTAGACTCTTAAGGTCATTGACAATACTAGAAAAGCGTGAAGACAAACTATTGATTGACTCATCTCTTGTCATGTTGAACATCTCATATTGTTGCATGAGAAGGTCAACACGATATTTTTTAACTTGTGACGTTCCCTCATAAGCAAGGCTTAAGGTGTCCCAAATCTCTTTGGCTGTGGTACATCCGGATATCCGGTTAATCTCTTTTTCACCAATGCCATATTGAAGGATGGACATGGCTTTAGAGTTTTTCTCGACCTTTCTATAATCAGCCTCGACATATTTATCCTCATCTTTTGGAACACTAACACCATCTTTATCAGTGACCGTAATTTTGAGGGGACCCTTTTGAATGATCAACCAACATTCATAGTCAGCACTTTTGACATAGTGCTCCATGCGGTGTTTCCACCAGGCATAGTTTTCTCCCTTGAAGATGGGATACTTAGTGTGTTTTGAATCGTCCATCACTAAAGGATCAACTCTTTGGTATTAACCAAAATCAAGAGCACGAGGCTCTGATACCAATTGAAGAGTTAAGAACGATTAACACCTAAGAGGGGGAGGGGGTGAATTAGGTGTACTTTTAAAAAATTTCTACTTAACTTGGTTATTTGATAACACAAGCAAGAACAATTAAGTACGAGACTTGAGAAGCTTAATTGAATTTAAGTTCACAAGAAGTAACAGTAGGTCTGAGTCACAGTATGAAGGACTGTGACACAGACAAAGCAGCGAGATATGCAATACGTCACAGTATGGAAGACTGTGGCGCAGGCAAAATAACGAGATGAGTAGTAAGTAAATAATAAGCAACGGAATGTGAAAGTAAATGAACAAACAATACGATATTTTTAAATTGGTTCAGCTTCTACTCCGAAGCCTACGTCCAACGTTATTTTATTGCTTGTTTAGAAAATTTACTCAAACTTACTAAACCCCTTACAATGAAAATAACTCCCCAACCAACCCCGGTTGCACTCAAACTTAAAGCTACTCCGCTTCAAGAGTTTATGTGTTCTATCTCACAGGTTTACAGAGTCTTTAATCTCAATCGTTCACTTAATGAACATGGAGATCACAATTAAGACCTAAACACGAGATCATGGAACAAACTTAGATGTCACAGTGCAGCGAACTGATACACGGAGAATTACAGCTCTTTTGAAAAACGATTTTGAAGACTTTAAAACTTAAAAACAATTTTGCAAACACTTGAAAACAAAGCTTTAAACTCAGAAATAATTTGCAAAAGTTTCTCAATAAATGCTCTTAAAAGTCTTGACAATAAATGAGAAATAAGGAGGTTATTTATAGAAGAAAAAGTGTGTGAAAGATTCTAATCATATTTTAAAAGTGATAATCAGATTTGTATAGAAATCTTTCCATAAAGCAAATAATATCTTCCATAAAATTTTATAGGAGATAAATCTTTTCATAACAAATTTGGGAAATATTATCTTCCATAAATCTTTAGGAAATAAAACATTATCTTCCATAAATCTTGGGAAATAATATTTAAATAAGATTAGCTTTAATATCCAAATACACTCCTCTTGTTTTTCTAATTTAGAGTAAGTCAATCTTTTGAAAATAAGAGTTCTTTATAAAGATCAACACGTTTGAGATTTTCGAAAATTCTCCTTTCGTTGTATCAGAAACCACAGTGACTTGCACTGTTGCATGGTTTTGCAGTCACTTGACAAACTAAGAATGTTACACTACCTCGTTTACAACATTTGACTTAGGCTAAGGCTTTCTTCATCTTTGATCATCCTTGCTTGCACCATCCTTGAGAAATAATTGAGAGTTTCAAATGCTATAAATCATAACTAAGAAGCAAACCATTAAATGACAATGAAACTTGGCATCATCAACCAAGTGTGGTTCTAACACTTGTATTTCATGAAAAAAGTTTCATGTCTTGGCTTGTGAAGACATTGACCGTCACACTCGATGCCTAAATGTCAAGTGTCGCACACGGTCGGTATCAGGAGCTTAACCGTCTGGCTAGTGGCTACATCTTTATTCGATTTCGTCCTGTCAAGGCTATCACTCTAGAAGTGGTTATCAACATTTAATGTATTCATTTCTAGATGAAAGTCCACTATGCAGAATGAGATAATAAAACAGCTAAAAATTTGTCAAATTTGTCCAATCCTCATCTTATCAATAAAATCAGTCATTTGATGATTAGTATGCGAGTACGATTTGTATGGATTATATAAAATCAATGGATTATAATGTGCACCAAGTCTTCCTTGTGACAGATAAATGACGGATAAACAGAATGTTACTTCCTAGACACTTAGCTTTTGTCTTATCTACTCACATGGTTAGTATTTGACCCATCGCAATCGCAAGCTTGCGATGAATATGCCCGCCACAAATGAGAATTTGTGTATAATGTGAATATGTGGTTGTTATTAAAGAGAACAACTATGTATAGCCGCCTTGCATTGGGTACATTGTCCTTAAAGACATGTCCAAAATGATCTTGTCTTTGATAGGCTCACAAGTGGGATTTTATTAAACAACTTCATTTCTCCTACTTGCAAATATATAAAGTTACCAATGTGTTCATTACAAGAGACGTACAATTCTCTTCCACCCTCAATGTAATGACAAATTTTTATTTAAAACGGGTGTGTCTGAATTAAAATTAAGACAAGTCAAATAGTATGAATACAACGATAGAATGCATTGAAAAGAAGTGTTTAAGTGGAATGATGTTTGATTCGTTTTATTGTTAGAACTAATTGTCAAATATAAAGTGACCTTAGAGGCCAGAGGGCAAGTTGCGGGTACAAACTTTTTCCTTTATTTTATTTTTATCATCTTCATGCACTTTCTAAAAGAACAAGATGGAATCACAAGTTTTCTTGAACACTAATTCGATAATTTATAACTTGCCCCTTATATTTTGGGATATGATAATGGCACTACGCTTTTTGGTAATGACACAACAATACATGCTAAGTATAAAGTCATTTTATTATTTACCGTTTCACAAAAACGAATGGCATTAGCAATTTTGGAGTCCAATTATACATTCCCTATATTTTTGACAAGGAAGAAATGTGACAGCGAATGACTTATCAATTCATCTCCAAGAAGTAGAACTCGAGTGCAATGATCACATTAATACTAGAGAATGATAAGAACTGACAAGTGTAAAAGAAAGAAATTAGTTGACAATATCTTACCTTCTTGTCTTCTCTCTTACAACTTTAAGTGATATAACATACGGTAAGTCTTGCTTAAGATGGACATTATTCGTCTTAAGTTTAAAACGAGTTAAATAATATCACATGATAATAATCAAGACAATTTTTGGTAGTTTCTGGGCAATAAGTTGGATGATTTGATATGTATTTGACCCGTTTTAAACTTAAAACGGATAATTACCTTCTTAAATGAGAATTCAACTATATAATAATACTCTCTTATCTGCGTATAAGAGAGGTGAAGCTAACTCAGTTCAAACATAATTTGGGAATGTTGTTTATTTGCTTGAAAATATGAATAACATTTTTTCCATACATGAAAAATAAGAAGTGTGTGCTCATATAAATAGGGTGAAGTACATATTTAGTCAACCACACATAAATCAACCTTTTTAATACCATAAAACATAATGTTTAATTCCAACATTACTCTCACAAAATTAATGGTGAATATAATTTATGAAAAAATCACCTTTTAAATGCTCAAACATTTATCACCCATATAATGACCAATAAATTAGCACTTTAAATGTCATAAAGGTTTTATGAAAAATGTTTATAAGAAATGTTCATACACAATAAATGAAAAATACTATGTAACTTAAATTCACTCTATTGTAAATAATAAAGTAGCTAGTATAGTAATAAATAGTCAAAACTTATATTAATAAAAAGATTGAATAAATATAAATATATTTTTGTTAAAATATACTCGGACATCATTATTACTCGGACATCATCTTTTCCATTCAAACTTAACACCTTCCTTCCCTTGCCGAACACAACCCAAAAATCTATTAATTTTTTTCCTATAAGTCTTCATAAAAAGCCCTTAAATCCTCATCATGCTATCAAGCTTTTTTTTTCCTTTAATTTTTTGTTGTGTGTGTGAATAATGCGTGTTAAACTCTTAGAAAAATGACCAAACAAAGAAGAAGAGCAAAAATTATAATATCCTTCATTTTTTTTACCCGCTTCTTAAAATATCAGAAAACGTAAAAGAAAGCAATTTAAGTTAAATAATGTACATTATTATTTAAGATACCATATATTAGAAACAAGAGAGACACTCAATGGAGTTTAGTTGATTGAAGTAATAAAACTACGAATCTATCATCATGGTAAGAAGGGTGGCTACGTGACCATTATCATGTAAAAGTGATCAAATGGCCCAAGCACATTGGCCCGACCAAGCCCAACTCACTTTTTTTGCAAGGCTTGGAAGTTGGAACCCTCTAGGCACCAAACAACCAATGGCCGGTCCAAAATGGCCCAAAGTAATTTTATGTCGAGTTGGACCACACTATGGGTCCAAAATTTTGGTTAGTACGGCCCACGTTAATAAGGAATTTTTTTAATACTAATTTTAAAATAGTAATAAAATTAGGAAAATGATAAATACAACCCTTAGGGCTGTCTTTAAGAAGCTAAAAGAGGAAATATTCACTTAATATTGTCATTAATTGCATAAGTATTTGTGCAATTTTGACATCATTTCCTATATTAATGCCATATATAGAAGTTTTTAACTCCTTAAATACAACCCTAAGGGCTGTATTTAACATTACCGATAAAATTATATCACAGGTACATTCATTACAATTTCTTAAGACTGGTGTCAGATTCTATTCATATGTACAAAAGTAAGCATCCAAAAACTAATATATTTTTTTTATTGATTAATTCTTATGTGTTTCATCATATCATTTTTACTATTTGTATAAATTTTATAAACTAAGCATGTATTTAAGGTACTAGTGGATAATATTTGGCTATTTATCTCATTTTATAAGTCGTAAATCTTTAAGCTTGAAAAGTTCATTTGAGCACGAAAGCCCAATTTGACTCATTTGGACGGATTTCCGTTTGGAAAGTACGCCCACACATTTGGTTCGGTCCAACCCCACCCGCATAAACAGACTGCTTTTCCTTTTTGTCTTACCCCAGCCCATAATTACCTCTCTTCCCATGTTAAAAAACATGATTCTTACTTCTTTCACAAATTCGTTTAAGACTAAGATATTCGTCTTAAACTTGTAGACGAGGCTATTACATACAAGGGACAACTTTGACGAGTTACTTGAAAAATATCATAATTAAGTTTGTCTCGACTTTTCTTAGGTTACTAATAATTGAAGGACAATTAACATGTGGCGTATATAAAACTTGCAATTTGTTGAGAAGTACTGAATTGAGAGTGATTGATGTTCAGTTGTCACTAAACACACTAACACTGTGGAGTTATTAGTGTGACCCATGAATGTTTTGACAAGTTACTTTCGTGTAACGCGCATTAATCATATCACCACCCACGTATTTCTCCACGTGCTTTTTTATACAGTATCAATACTTAGTGATACAGAAAGAGCCCTCCTTACAAAGAACAAGTGAGAATGTAAGTGGGGATATTCATTTGTCCCCCACTTGCACTTTCTGATGAGAGCATGACCCGTCTTCCCGTCACAAATGAGAAATTGTGCTTGTGATATGTCCACAATAATTTTTAACTTTTTGTTTTCACATTGATTGCTTTTTACTTTACTAATGAGTAAGTAAACTATACGGAGTTGTTTTTTAAAAATAAATAGAAGATTCAATAAAAAAAAATTCCAAAACAAACCAGTTGTTTGTTAAAACTATTTTTTCAACTTTGTTTCTAAGAATAATGATATCACGACAGAACCATTAATCAATGACCTAATACAATTATGTATGATATACGGAGTATGTTGCAATTCAACAAACATATTTCTACCAATGTTAAATTAAAAGATCAAACTTCACACCAAATTGAAGTGTTTACACACATTTGAGAAGAGATAGTATATACGGAGTATTAAGTTAAAGTATAAGAAAACATATATTTTTTGAAAGTTTTTTGTACTAGAAATAAAGTAATATCTTGATATTTTCCAAAACCTATGCTAATTAAAAGCACATTACTAACAGAAAATATGTAAACGTAAAAATTGTACTCCCTCCTATTCTGGGCAATGTTTCCCCTTTCCATTTTCGTCTATTCACAATACCTTCCCCTTTTCTTTTTTGGTAAACTTTTATACTTATTTTAATCATATTACCCACCACAATACCCATACTTTATCTTATTTTAATCACCTTACCCCACAACAATAATTATTTTAATCACTTCACTTCACAATAATACCCCACAATACATTCCCTCTCTCCAATCACTTTACCCCACTACATTACTTTTGCTTATTTAATTCAAATCCTTAAAATTTGTGCTAAATGAAAAGGGGAAGAAAGCTTAGAATATGAGGGAGTATAATTTAGAGTAAATATATTATTCTAACACTATCTATACAAAATGCTACGGAGTATTGAAACACTTATAACTGGATTAGAAACAGTCTTATATATGATCGTTTTTTGAATAAGTAATTTTCTCACAAACTCAAAATTTGTTACGAAGATAATTATTTTTAATAAACCCGAAAGTTTTACCACCAACCCCATCATCCAACTTTGATTGTTAAGTTATTATTGTAATAATAAAATAGAGTATTTTTTATGGTCACATATTGTTGCAATGGCTGCCTAAATTAAAAGGTGGCAATATAATCCACGAATTTCGGTCGTAAGAACTCATCATCCAATTATAAGTACCAGGCTGCCTTAATATGGAATCTGCCCAAATATCCTTTTCAAAAGATGTTTGATTGTCTTTAAAGATTTGGTATAGCTTCCATAAACAGCATTATTCTTTGCCACTTATGTATATGCACGACATAATTTATCCAAATTATTTTCAAACATATGGCTTAGATTTCAGACATTAATGTTGAATATTAAGGACACATTCATAATGACCATTTACGTGTCGAATTTTCACAATTTGGAGCGAAGGCATAAGACCATCCCCAAGCAGAGGTCGTTCTAACTAGGTCGCGACCCAATTTTACTCTTAATCACATTTTAATTAGCTTGACCTACTTTCATCCTCCCAAGCAGAAGGTCACGACCTAGGTCATGAACCCAATCATTTTCCACTTTACAACATTTTTAATCATAACCCATATTCTCTACCCCACTTTTCTCTCTCTTACTTTTCCAATTATTTATCCTAACATATTATAAATCTACTTTTTCTTTTCTATTATTGTAAATATCTTAATAAAATAAAAAGTACCCCAATATTTGACGGTGATATTAATCATATGGCGTGCTTTACGGAAAAATTATTAAATAACAATGTTATTATTTTGAAAACTAATTAGAAGATTTCATTAACAATTAAAAACAAATTGATAAACGGTTGTATACAATCGAACCGTTCAAGTTTAAAGAAAAATTCTCATTTGAGACGGCCACTATCCGTGAAATTATATTATTCGTCTTAAGCTTAAGACAATAAGACGGTCAAATACATATCAAATTATTTCACTTATTATTGCATAAAAAATACAAAAAACTGTCTTTATTACCTACCATCATGTGATAATATGTGACCCGTCTTAAGTTTAAGACGGTTAGTACCCGTCTTAAGTAAAACTTATTTTAAAATTAAAACATAATACAGTAATAACTAGTGACTCTAGTACTACTTTTAAAAAAAACTCTTAACATAAACCTATTTCCCCCAAATTAAAACCAAATTCCCCAAAAAGATTCTAGGTTTAAGACGTTTTCCCCAAATTAAAAGCAATCACCATCATTCATATTGATTAAAACCAATCATCATCATCATTCATCTTGATTAAAAACGCAAATCATCATCATTCATCTCGTCCAAACTCCTACCGCCAACTCTTACAACCATAATCGATCTTAACTCGTCGTCACCATCGTCGACCATCACCAGTTCACCACCACAGTCTGATTTGAGGTAATTAATCGCCCTTTTTTAAAACAAAATTTGAATATTTTGTTTATAAATCCTCTAATTTAGTTTCCATTGTAAATACTAATGTTTATGCAATAAATTTTGTCCATTTTCATATAATTCAAAATGGGTTGAAAAATATCAAAATTGAGTTTATTTTATAGACAACTAAAAATTATAACCCTTTTTTAAATGTTCATATTTTTATTTATTTTTTATTTAATGTATAATTCTCAATTAATCTAGCTATAAATCACTATTTCAATTTTCCTACTTTAAACATAAATGGCAGAAGGCGGCTGACAATTTTTTGGCCAGCAAATCAAAGGAGGACATGTGTTGGGTCATAAGCTGGGTCAATTTGACAAGAAGAGGTCACAAATTGACCTTTTCTTACCTTTGTCACGCACTAGGTCACCCTAATTTTGTGCTTAATGATGGATTAAGGTGCCCCAACAAGGTCATGACCTCCCTCATGACCTTGCTTGGGGATGGTCTAACATAAAGGTCATATTTGATAATCAGCGGATTACTGTTAATATAAATAGATTACAAAAGCAGATTATAAATGAAAAATTTCTTTAGAAGGTTTAAACTGCATATTTTAATTTTCATAGTTGGTTTAAGGGAGGGTTAGGAAACAAGCAAATTGGTGAATTTTCATCATATTCAAAATTTTTAGTTCCTCCATCATAACTAAACACACCATTTTTCTTTTACACGTTTATCTATGCACATATTAAAACGTAAATATCTTTAATTCTACATTGTAAGAAAATATAATTTAGTAAGATTGGTATGTTTGCTATTGAATGGAGGAAGTAGGATATTTAACTTATCAATCTACTAATTTATGTTCATTAAATCTATCTTATATTGCAATTAGTTGTAACACACTTGTTCTCAAATAAGATATAAGCAAGCGGCTTTATTTTTGAAAATTTCTTTTTGGACTAGTAATTATAATAGATATTGTCAATAATATTTTATAAGCAAAAACATGTATTTATGAAAAGAATCTAATATATTTTAATATTGGATGATTGATGCATTTCAGAAGTTTTACTCTCAAAACATTCAGTTCAGAAAATAATAAAGCATCAAATTTTGGGTACTCACACAAAATTAAGAACCTTTATAGACTAATACTATTTTATTTTAATAAGTAAATAATTAATGAAAAAAATATAGTTAAATGAAATGATAGATGATACTATGATAGTCCACCTAAGAAGATATAGATAATGAGAGATTAATAATTGTATTGGAGAAGTTTCAGTCGTAGTTTGATTCAACATTGCGCTATTATAAAATTCCCAATATCAAGATTTGAGAGATATGAGAGAGTAGATAATGAAAGATTAAAGATAAGCTTTAACGAACAGGAGATGATGTTAAAGTATAGTTATTATTGTCCTTTGTACATTGTATCCTATTTACATTCCTTGTACCTAGTCTACCTAGTCTCTTTGTATCCCATCTCATGAGCTTCCCTCACTTAATTAACTAGGATAGTTTAGTTGTACATCCTATATAACTCATTGTAATTACACAATATTAATCAAGCAATTACCTATTCACATGGTATCAGACAAAAGATCCACAAAAAAAATTCCTCCATCTCCCTCCTTCGGTTGAAGCCATCTCCTCATCAATGGCCACCATTCCCAACCCAAATGAACCCACTAAACCCCTACTACACCTCAATGCCTCCACTGTGGAAAAGCTAACCCCTTCCACTTACTCCCAGTGGCGGCTACAACTCGAATCCCTCCTAGCAGGATACTCCCTCTCGTCCTTCATTGACGGAACTCCTCCTCCACCGGAGACCGTCACAGCCACGGACAAAACCCAATCCCCCAACCCCGCCTTTGGCACTTGGTTTCAACAGGATCGATTACTTTTCGGAACGCTAGCAGGTACCCTTGACAAAACCGTGTCCCCCCTCATTACCGGCACCAAAACCACCCGTGAGGCGTGGATGGTTCTCCGCTCCACCTTCGCCTTACCCTCCCGTGGTCACATTAAACAACTCCGTTACCGTCTCAAATCTGTGACTCTCGGCTCCTCCACCATCTCCGAATACATGACCAAAATCAAAACCATCACAGACGAACTCGCCTCCCTCGGATCTGCTCTTCCGATCGAGGACATCACTGACCACGTTCTCTATGGTCTTGACTCCCGTTACCGCTCCGTCAACGACGCCGTACAGGCCCGGGACACCTCCATCTCCTTCCCCGAATTACATGAAAAACTGATTAATCGTGAACTCGCCATTCAAATTGAAACTGCCTCCCTCAACAATCCGGGCCCTGCCGTGGCTTTAGCCACCACGTCCCGTCCCTACCAGCCAAAATCAACCACCAACAACCAATCTCACACTCCCCCGCCGTCCCAAAACCCCTTCCGCGGCCGCTGCCAATGGTGCAACGAGCGCGGTCACGTCCTTTATTACTGCCCCACCTTCAAACACCTCCACCCCACCATCAGTGTCCCTCGTCGGACCCCCAACACCGACACCCAAAACAAACCTCAGGCCAACCCCACTGAACTCGCCTCGGCCGTCCCTACCTCCCCCTGGCTCCTTGACAGCGGGGCCTCCCATCATGTGACATCAGATCTACAAAACCTTGCTCTTCACTCTCCCTACGATGGCACGGACGAGATCGTCATTGGAGACGGCTCCGGCCTCCCTATCTCTCACCCGGGTTCCACTTCCCTTCACTCTGCCTCTCGTGTTTTCTCTATGTCTCAAGTTCTTTGTGTTCCTTCAATGCACAAGAACATAATCTCTGTTTCAAAATTTTGTGTTGAAAATAATGTTATCATATCCTTCTTACCCACTTGTTTTATTGTACAGGATATTCCAACTAAAGCCACTCTTCTTACGGGCCCCACACGTGACGGTGTCTACTATTGGCCGACTGACTCGTCTCCGCAAGCCTTAGCTCTAGCGCTCAAAGGGGGCGATTTTCATCATCGCTTTGGTCACCCTCACCCTTCAGTTTTCCAAAAAATAATGTCGTCTTTATCATTGCCTAATAAAATTAATGATAATTGTCACTCGTGTTCTATTTACAAAAGTCATAAACTCCCTTTTTCAATATCGTCATTAAAAAGTAACTCACCCCTAGAAATAATTTTTAGTGATGTTTGGACCTCTCCCACTCACTCGTTTGACAACTACAAATACTATATTATTTTTGTCGATCACTACACTAAATACATATGGCTCTTTCCTATCCGACATAAATCCGACTCATTACAAATTTTTACACACTTTAAAGCTTTAGTCGAAAAAAAATTTTCAAAAAAAATTATTACCCTCTACTCCGATAATGGTGGTGAGTACCAAAAACTTGCCCTGTTCCTCGCCACACATGGCATTTCACACCTCACATCCCCTCCCCACACCCCTGAGCACAATGGCTATGCGGAACGACGTCATCGACATGTAGTAGAAACTGGTCTCGCCCTCCTTGACCACGCCTCTCTCCCTCTCCAATATTGGAGTCTTGCCTTCCAAACTGCATCTTACCTCATAAACCGCATGCCCACCTCTACCCTCGATCATTCTACACCCTACAATCAACTCTTTCACAGTCTTCCCACCTATACCAACCTTCACAATTTTGGTTGCCTCTGCTACCCTTGGCTCAAACCATACACCACCCACAAACTTGACCCACGATCCCTTGCGTGCGTGTTTGTCGGATACTCCCCGACTCAACACGTTTATCTATGCCTTGACCCGTCCTCCAACCGCATATACTCCTCCCGGCATGTCAAGTTTGTTGATACTCAGTATCCATTCCGTACTCACTCCCAAAATCCCGAGCCCTTACCTACTCCGTCCCAATGGTGCCTTCCCTCCATCCCCACCACCACCCCTTCACCTTCTCCCATCATTTCCGAACCTTATCATCCCCCACCTCCTATCTCACCTCCCATAACCACACCGCAGCCCACCCCCTTCGAACCTCCAGCCTCTTCTCCATCTAACCCCACCCCCACCGCTTCCGCAACCCCACCACTCCTATCCTCTCCCAGTCCCGCAAGACCTCCTCCACCTCCCCCTCCTCCTCCTCCTCATGCTACGCGCTCCACCAACAATATCTTCAAACCACGCACCTTGATGAACCTCGTAGCTCAACTCTCCACTCCCGAACCACGTACCATCCGCCAAGCTCTTACTGACCCTACCTGGCGTGCCGCCATGGACCAACAATATTCCGCCCTCCTAGCCAACAAAACATGGACCTTGGTTCCCCCTCACCCCTCCCAAAACATCGTGGGTTGTAAATGGATTTTTCGAACCAAATACAAGTCTGATGGAACCCTGGATAAACACAAAGCCCGTCTTGTTGCCAAAGGGTTTCACCAACGTCCCTCTATTGACTACAATGAAACCTTTAGCCCTGTCATAAAACCTGCTACGATCCGTCTTGTTCTCACTCTTGCGGTCACCAAGTGCTGGCCCCTCCGCCAACTCGACATCAATGATGCCTTTCTTCAAGGCACCCTCACCGACACTGTTTATATGTCTCAACCCCCGGGTTTTGTTGACCCACAACGTCCTGACCACGTATGCCACCTACATAAAGCCCTCTACGGTCTCAAACAAGCCCCTCGTGCTTGGTACACTGCCTTACGGACCTATCTCCTTAGTGTGGGCTTTACCAACTCGGTCTCCGATACTTCTCTTTTTTACTCACACTCACCTGTAACCCTGTTTGTTCTTGTCTATGTTGATGATATTATTGTCACAGGTTCATGCCCTCAAGCTGTCTCTCGGTTCATTCACCTTCTCTCGACCAGGTTCTCACTTAAAGACCTTGGCACCCTCTCCTATTTTTTGGGGGTCGAGGTCCACCAGGATCCCCGCGGACTCTTCTTGACCCAGCGCAAATACACTATGGAGGTCCTTGAACGAGCCGCCATGCATGATGCCAACCCGGTCTCAACCCCTATGGACTCTTCTACACGACTGACTCTGCTTGATGGTACCCCGCACTCTAATCCTACTGAGTTCCGTGCTATTCTTGGCTCCCTTCAGTATCTTTCACTCACTCGCCCAGATATAGCGTTCGTGGTCAACAAACTTTCTCAATTCATGCATCAACCTACCACTACCCACTGGGCTGCTCTTAAGCATCTCCTCCGCTACCTTGTCGGCACTGTCTCCCACGGTATTGCTCTCCATCGTGACTCCCCACCGTCTCTTCATGCCTTCTCTGACTCCGACTGGGGGGGCGATCGTACCGACCTTACCTCTACTGGTGCTTACCTTGTGTATCTTGGTCGTAACCTCATCTCCTGGAGCTCCAAGAAACAAAAGTCTGTGGCCCGTTCCTCCACCGAAGCTGAGTACCGTTCTATTGCCAATGCTGCAGCTGAATTAGCCTGGCTCACTCACTTGCTCACTGAACTGCATATCTCTCTTCCTGACCCTCCCCAAGTCTACTGTGATAACATTGGTGCCACCAAGCTCAGCTCCAACCCCGTCTTCCACTCTCGCATGAAACACATTGCCTTGGACTATCATTTTATTCGTGAAAGGGTTCAAACTGGCAAACTGCGTGTCGTTCCAGTTGCTCAAGACGACCAGCTCGCTGATCTCCTTACTAAGGCTCTGCCTCGGCCTCGCTTTCAAATGCTCCTTCGCAAGATTGGCCTCTTATCCTCACCGTCCATCTTGAGGGGGGATGTTAAAGTATAGTTATTATTGTCCTTTGTACATTGTATCCTATTTACATTCCTTGTACCTAGTCTACCTAGTCTCTTTGTATCCCATCTCATGAGCTTCCCTCACTTAATTAACTAGGATAGTTTAGTTGTACATCCTATATAACTCATTGTAATTACACAATATTAATCAAGCAATTACCTATTCACAGATGAATCCAATATAATAGATGATAATAGAGAAGCTGAGTGAATTAATTTTAATTTCGAACATTTTCTTTTATTTTGCAACTTTGCATTATCGTTTACCACACTAATCATTAGAATAGTAACTTAGAATAATTCCTCATAGTAGTAAATTTAGTATATCGATCAAGAGTTAATAATGTAAGAATTTTCTTTTTTAATTATAAGTTACTAATAACATAGAAAACATTATTAAAGTAGTGTAACATTGATGGCATTGTAATTTAATTGTAGTTTAGTAGTTTAAATTTTATTTTACTATTAATTTATTTTAGGATTTTTATTTTGAGGCCTTTTTTTTAATCGGGAGCCTAAGGCGATGGCCTTATTAGGCTATAGGGTGCCATGGCCCTCTAAGTGTACGTAATAATCGCAATTTTTATGCTTCCCCTTTTAATTCAGCATTATAATACAAATTGAGGGAAATAGCGAGCTGGCCCTAAAAGTTTGAAATAGATGCAATTTACTCGCAAACGTTTAAATATGTGCAATGGCCTTCAAACATAAAGAAATAGGTGCAAATTGATTCGATTATAAAAATTTCGCCAATTTACCCCTCTCTTGATTAAAGCCCCAACCATAACCCAATTATGCATTAGATTAATTGATGAATAATGCTTCTAAGGTTATGTCCCCTTTGCATTGATAAGAAAACCCCAATTATACAAAATAAAAGCACAAATTCTTGTTTGTGACGGGCAGTATCCGTCACAAGCTTGCGACGGGTACCACTTTCCCTCACAAATGACCCATTTAAGGGAAAAGGGGAAGCACATGGGGGTGCCCCACATGTTCCCTCTACCCATTTTGTTAGAGGAAAAACCCGTCGCAAGGTCCGACCCGTCACAAGGGAGACCTACTAAAATAAAAGATAGCACACTTTCTATACTGAGTATAATCAAATGCCAAAATGTAATAAGAAAACCCCAATTAATCAAACAATACAAAAACATGCATGGGAAGTCATATTGTAATAAGTTCACAAAGAAATTGTAAAAGAAGGGGACGGTCGGAGTGGGACTTGCGCGGAGTATGGTGTTTGACGGTGGTGGGTGGTGAGTTTGGTGGAGGTAGATGTAAAACTACCGAAATTTTTATAATTAATTTGCACCTAATAGTAATAAATGTTTCGAGACAATTTGCACATACTGAAACGCTTAGGGTTAAACTACACTTTCGTTTTAAATCAAATCCTCCCCGCTTCCCCTAGTGAAATCAGTCATAATAAAATGACAACATTATTAATTGCAGAAATTCTCGCTTTACTTGTGGCCTCTCACAAACTACAAGTAGGAGCTGAACTGAACTTATAGGAGCTGAACTGAACTTATTGAAGCTGAACTGAACTGAACTGAACTTATAGGAGCTGAACTGAACTTATAGGAGCTGAACTGAACTGAACTTATAGGAGCTGAACTGAACTGAACTTATAAGAGCTGAACTGAACTTATAGAAGCTGAACTAAACTGAACTAAACTTATAGGATCTGAACTTTTCTGAACTTAATTTTAATTAATTGAATAGAATTTATAAAATCTAAAATTTACTAAACTGAACTTTATTACATAAGGTAAGATAATAACATAATTCCAATTTATATACATTGGTTTGTTCAAATATATTACTACGTTGACATCATCTTTATCTGTATCTTTATTTTTGGAAAGGACTGTCATAAAAAAAAGTATACTCTAAAACATAAGGTAAGATAATAACATAATTCCGATTTATGTACATTGGCTTGTTCAAATAGATTACTACGTTTACATTACGATAAAAAAAATAAATCACATATTACATCGTTTTCTAACCATTTGTTTCCATATCATCATCTTCCTCATCACTTTCTTCTTTATCTTCACTATCACTCGTAACAACGAATTTATTCCCTCGCCAAATGTTTTTTACTATCTTGTTTCGTACCTTTAACATGGTTTTTTTTCCGCTTATCATCAAACATGCCCAAATCTACTGTTCCTTGAATATTCACGTCATGTTGTATAATAGGTATTCCAAGATTATGCATCCTTATAAAATTATGGAGTGTGAATGCATAAAACAATAATAGACATTTGATACTTTTGTGACATTCGGGGCATATTTTTTAACACCCACCTTTTTTTCAAATGACCAAATGTCTTTCCACTAATTAATGTCAAATTTTTTTATATCGGTTTTCATAAATAATATATTCCGTATAACTTTTCTGAACTTAATTTGTAAGAATTGAATTTTTCTGAACTGAACTTATAAGAGCTGAACTGAACTGAACTGAACTTATAGGAGCTGAACTGAACTGAACTTATAGGAGCTGAACTGAACTGAACTTATAGGAGCTGAACTGAACTTAATGGAGCTGAACTGAACTTATAGGAGCTGAACTGAACTGAACTGAACTTATAGGAGCTGAACTGAACTTATAGGAGCTGAACTGAACTTAAAGGGGCTGAGTTTAAGTCCAAAAGAACAGGGCCTAAGTGTGAAAGGGGATTGTCTTGTGAGCTTGAGTTTGATCATTCAACTGAGGTTGCAATGTTGCATCACATAATTAAATAACAATTATTTGTACTCCGTACTCTATAAACTTAATTAATTAGAGTTACTAATGCTAATGGGGACCATATGAATGATTTGCATATCTGAAATGCTAATATTACAGCGTCAGACAGTTTATTATGGGGATTATAATGTGCTTGCTGATTCTCATATAATCGTATCAATGCTGAAAATGACTTTGCTCTTGATCCTTCATTGTCGCACAATCGTTCCGCACTATCACTATATATATATATGGAAAATCGGAAAATTCACATGGTTTTCCCGAGATTTGTCATTTTGCCTGAAATATATAAAATTTTGATATGGAAAACTTCAAGAGGTCATAACTCATATTTACGAGATCAGAAAGTGACGATTATTTTTTTTCAAATCGAACGTCTTTCCAAGTACTACGATTTGAAAAACAAAATTGTCGAGTTCGGAATACCTAACCAAGAGATATGCACGCTCAAATTTTGTTCAGTCAAAAAAACTTTGACATGCAATAACTCCTAGCTACGGGATTCAAATATGATAATTTTTTTTTCAAATCGTAGTTCTCGGAAAGACGATCGATTTGGGAAAAAAAAAACGTCACTTTCTGATCTCGTAAACACGAGTTATGGCCTCTCAAAATTTTCTAGATCAAAATTTTGGGCATTTCGGAAAAAATAACAAACCTCGGGGTTACCATGAGAATTTTTTACGTATGGAAAAAATAGACAACTTAGTTTGTCTCGAGTTCGTACCCGATCTAATACCCAAAATGAGGACCTAAAATGACTCAACCTTATATGACCCAATCCATTGTTTATTGTTGAAAATTGACCATTATAACTAAATAACCGGTTCAAGCCCGAAATAACCTGATGTCTGTTAAACCCGAAATGACTGATCGAAACCAAACCCGATTTACCCGATTGCCAGGTGTAAACAATACGTAATACTTTTGAAAAAGTTTGCCTAGTATAAGATGACATCATATGGTACTCCGTATACTAACGTAATACCCAAACGTGTTCACGTGGCATTACAAATTTACAAGTTCTAGCACAACTTCACAAGTGAGATGTCAACCCTACAAAAAATGTTCAACAAAATGGAAAGAAATCAACGAAAACAAAAACTAACAAGACTTATATATATATTATACTAATACTAATTCAGAGCCTATATTGAAGCCAACCTGAATTGAAGCCAACCTGAATCGACCCGAAAGGGTAAGGTGACTAGATCTAATCCAACCTGACTTGATCCAGCCCATACCCGGCCTGACTGGCTGACTCATTATCATGTGACTCATGTCTACGAGTATGTATAGATATGTTTTAAATTCTAAAGGCTTACAACATTATTAGGGCTTGAATATTCCTCTTATATGAAGTAAATGACTTTCCGTATATTACATGAAAATTATATTCTCAATACATACAATTACAATTAAATACTTTTATAGCATTAAATTTTCCAGAGTAAAGGATTTGCTCTAACTAGTTTTAAACCCGTGCAGAAAATGCACGGGTTGTAATTAATAAAAGCCGTTATTATTTAATACATGATTATACTTGATTTTTGTTTACTTTTATAATGAAACAAACAACAACTTGAATGTATTCAAGTAAAATATAACTATATGTATATAAGTAGTATGTTTTTATAAGATAAATTTGAAATTCACGATCAATTAAAAAATCAATATTTTGTTAATATAACATGATTTAAATACATTCAAACCAATATAATAATTTAAACCAATAATATGAACAAAGAAATATCTTATATCAACGGGAATGCAAATAACTACATGTTTTCAGAAAACATGTCTTACGCTTTAATGTTTAGAGCCCAAAATTTTTAAACATAATATGATTTCTTACGGAGTATACACTATATATTTTGAAACTGATACTATGATTTTTGTATTAGAAAATCATATTAGTAATTTGTATGTAATTGTAATATGTAAATTTTGGAGTGTAAATTTTAGTATTAGGGAATGTAATAATAGTGTTTATAATATCTTTTTACGGATGTGAAAATGGGATTAAATAATGATATAAAACTATGTTATTATTCATTAAATGTTAATAAAATATAGTGTAGTGTAATGTAATACATTGTTTTAATAATGAATGAATGAAATTAATAAAAGTAGAAAAGAGTATATAATAATGAATGAATGAGATTAATTAATTCTAAGCATAAACATGGGGGGTCCCACATCGCTACCAATTTGATAAATCCTTTTATTTCATCGACCAATAAGAACGCTCTAAATGTTTGTGGATTAGTATATAGTAGATTACTTTTGTCAACATCATGTTTACACCCATGACTCGTGTATTTATTCGATCAGAGCATCTAATGTTGCCTTATTTGCACCTATGTTAAAACTATGATTGAGAATGGGTCTAGATCGGTATCCAGAAGAAGAAAAGATAGCTCAATTTTATAATAAGCTTATCGAGGTTTATCCTAAACCAATTCATGGTAGGAGAACATCCTTGGGAATTATAAATTAGTGAACTCCTCATTTTACCAATGTTAAATACTCGCATGTGATTAAATCACAAATCGGAGTTCTTAATAGTATTCATTTTTGTTGCAGAGTTCTAATTTATAAAGAGGACATTTTTGGAACTTCTACAAAGATCCTATTTGCATGAGTTTGGTGCGCGATCAAACAATAAAGAAATTAAACTGCACTAAATTAAATAAATTTAAACTGTACTGAAGCTGAAATAAAAGTCAATTTGAGTGTTTGGTTGAATTATAGAGTTGAAGTGAATGAAATTGAGTTTTATTAAACTAAACTAAATAGAACTGAGCTAAGTTAAAATTAACTAAAATTAAGTCAGAAAGAACAAGTTCTTATAACCGTATTCTAACTTGACCTATATTTACACTCTTAATAAGTCTTGGATCAAATACTTCTTTATATTATCAAGAGGAGGAGGACAAGTGAAATACAATTGCCCATATTATTTGAATATAGGACTTTTATACAACAATAGAATATATATGGAATATTATTACCAAGCTAAGACATGGATGTACAATTTATATCACTAAACAAAGTCCTCTTTTGGGACATTACATTTGTTTACATAAACATAGATGAACTAACATTTAATTTAAAGGGATACTCATAATAATATACATCATCGAGGAGATCTCAAAGACTCGACTTGAGATTTTCCACGAGGGCCTTTTAACCTTATATAAAGACGATATTCATTAAAAGTCATAGAAGGATACATTGCCGGATTTTCTGGTGTTACAAGCTCCTTAGCGGGTTCGATTAACAAATCACCCCTTGGATTGTAGAAGAAAGCCAGTGAGACTCTTTCTAAATTAGGATTTACAATTACTCTATGTTCCACGCTCTTGTATCTTGCATTGCTTAGAACCTACATGATAATATGAACTAATTAGATACTCCAATGTTGTGTAACTTTACAAGATAATATTGCAATATAGAAAAATGTGAAGGAAACAATAATAATTAATTTCTGAAAATCAGTTTATATATTTATTCAGAATTCCTTTCAAATAGTTATTCTTGTTGTAAGTAATCTTTTAGGAATGGTATCACATGTCAAACAACTACTCGTATCATTTTTGTTTATTTATTAGCTACCGTAAATCTTATTATGCTTGTGGTTTGATTAAAAAAAAAAGAGATCTCCATTATCTGTTTGTCTCTTTTTAAAAATATGCAGTGACGTACACATGTACTGTAGAGATCTCTTCCTAGATGTGTGTAAGGACAATAGAAAAAGAGTGAAGAGACCCGCTTATAATAAGACTACTCTTTCTATCATCAATTAATTTTAGGATAAAATCTCACTTATTTGTAGGTCGGTCACATGCACCTAAATCTATAAGCCTGTTGCACAGGATTCAACAATTGGTATCAGAGCCCAATGTTCAAACTTGAGTCTCTTCTGCTTCTGCATTGTCTTTTAGGCGTTATTCGGGTTTGTTGAATTATGAGTGAAAAGATGTTGGGAGCGAATATTTTGAAAGTTAGCATATTTTTTGATTTGATGAGTTTGTGTAAGGATGACAGGGTTGACAGTAAGGTGGAGTTTGCTCATGCATTAGTTAAGCTAATGGATCCTTCAAGACAAGCTACTAACATCTGTGTTTTGTACCTTAATGAGGCAATTTGAGTTTTAGGTTGAGTTGTTTGGGTTCTTGAAAAAGAACTGGTGGGATCGATCTCTTATGGGCATTATATGATTAATGAGGTCTTGAAGGCCTTCAATATTTATGGAGTATATTTAATGTGATCTAAAAATTGTATGTCTTCAAAGCTCTCAATAAAAGAGAAACAAGAAACCATTATATTAAATACAATTTTTATTTAAGATGAGCATTATACATCTTAAGCTTAAAACGTGTCAAATACATATCAAATCATTCAACGTGTTGCCTAAAAAATATTAAAAGTGTTATTTTTATTACTAGCATATAATAGTATTTGACCAATCTTAAGTTTAAAAAGGATAATAACTGCCACTTATTGGATTAAATTAACCCTAGAACAATTGTGATTACACTCAAATAATTCCATGTCACTACTTGTTGACATACATGTGAATAGGTGATGGTGCGATGGATCCTCTAGAGAAGACGTAGCATCCATGATAAGCCACAATGCCACATGCGAGACAATTAGGCAATATGTTAATTCATTTTAGGTGGGGATAGAAGAGGACCACTAAATCATTTAGAGTAAAAGATAGCCAACTACCATGAGTCCCTCGAGTGGGCGAAAATAGAAAGCAAAGAATAGGACTTGCTATTTTAGCCTTATTCGCATTATTTTGCTATAAAATGTTGCATGTCACACTTTTATAATTGTTGTTGAGGGGGGTCGATATATGCTCTTGACGGTTGGCAATCCTAATAAGCAACAAATAGGAACTCAATTGCGGATTTGGGTCGGGTACTAGCCAGTAAGGTTGGTCAACTATACGGGCAAGGCGGGCTAGGTGAGGGAGCCCGGAACCGGCCCTGGGTGGGGGTGGAGGTGGGCTTGGTGGGCCTTGAAGGAAGGGGGGTTCGAAGGGCAGGCTTTGGGCAGGTCGAGCTAGGTGAGGGAGCCGAGATGGGGGTGGGCTGGCGGGTCGGACCGGGTCAGGCCGAGCTAGCTCGTATTGTTGACCAGTCCACTAGCCAGATTCACATAGATTTTCATGGTAAGACAGACATGTAATAAGTTAACAAGATGGAGATGGATTATAGTCTAGGCCTTAAGAAATTCTAGATAATACATTGTCTTATCTACTTTTTTACGGGCGGTACGAACCTGGTTTAATGATTGTCTATTTCTGTGGTAAGAACCCTTCTTAGACTCGAGTTTATTTTTATTTATTTTTTCACTTTTGATTGACATAATTTTGGGCCCGTATATACCATGACAACATATTAAAAGACGAGATTTTATCTATCACGCTAGCTAATTTTAACAATGTAAAATTATACTACAATAATTTTGCTCGGTACCATTCATTTAGACTATATAAACTATTGACATTCTAACAACACTATAAATGAATGACAGAGATAATTCATTCACGTGGGGGTGGACCGTTTGAATTTCGGTGCTTAAAGAGTCAAGACAGCCCACAGTTCACGTATAGTAATGGACGCGACAACCATAAAGTCGATTAGGCTAATACAACACCGACCCTTTTCATCACAAGCTGAAAACGGACTAACGTCGTCATTTTAACAATTTAACGACCTATTGTAGCTTAGAAAATTGTTTTCATTTCATTTTATCTAAAATGAATCACATTTACTCCGTTTTCAACTTTTGACGAAATATGACCCAGCTTATTGGTTTGCTAAATGCTTCTTTGCTCTACAAATATCTACCTATTAACCTCTACATTTTGAGGTGAGCAAAAAATTATTAAAGTAGTGGGACATATAATTCACTACGGAGTATTCCGTAAATTGTAAATATAATTAAGTCGCCGGAAATGTAACTTAGGCATTATCGTCGATCCATGAGGAGAAAAACTAAACAGTTAAACTAGGCCGAAAAAAAGCCCTACTAGTAAGAAGGACGTGCGTACATACCTGAATTTGATCCCCCATATTGACAATAAAAGCATGAGGAGCGGGCTTAACCGTGATCCATTTGTTATCTTTACGAACTTGGAGACCCGGAACATTGTTATCGGGTAATAAGATGGTCATACCACCCGGATCCGAATGAGAAGATAGCCCGAGTGTCAAATCCGGTTGAGGGCATTTTGGATAGAAGTTTGATCTTAAGCAAGCTCCTACATCCGCTCCACCAAATGCATTTTGAAGATAATTTTCCTCTAATCCCAGGTTGCTTGATAATACCTTCATTAATCTCCCACTTAAAGTTACCAATTCTTTTAAGTACTCATCCATAATTTCCCTACATTTTACAAATATAATTTCTATATTAACGACTATATTAATAAATGAGTAACAACCGCCCCCATAAGAATAATAAGAATAAGAATAACAATAATAATAATAATAATAATAATAATGGTTTTTCTAAAATGTACCATTAGGGCACATGATAAGAACATTTAAATGGAAAGTTTAACACTAAATATAGCATTGAAAACTAAAAAAATGCCTTTATACTTTAATTTTCCATGAAATTTTTTCTTTTACTTTCCATTTAAATGTTCTTATCATGTGTCCTAAGATCACATTTTAGAAAAACCGTAATAATAATGTCAACAAACAAAAGTCAACAAAAACATGGTGATAACTGATAATGCCACTTCTATCATGCACATGGCATTTGTTTAAGAGGAAGTATACATACGTGGATTGTGAATTTAACTTTCTCTTCTCTAAATGGATATATATAGTCATGCGGCCATGCTCATATGTGTCCAACATTTATTAGAGATGGAGTTTATTCACTCACGTCACGACTGACACAGGCTAGAATCCACAGGAAAATCTATAATACGGAGTAGAATTTTGGGTAGCGAATTTTTCTTATATTGTTTTATACTTATGTTAAGGTTCATATTTGATAATTTTGGAGTAGCAAAGTCAATAATCTTGAGTCTTGACCAATTTTTGGAAATTTGGGGCAGCGAGTGCCGAGTGCTACCATTTGCTACTAGCAAGGTTTCCCGTACGAGACTCATGCATACGTCCGATAACTTAAGTTTTCAACATTGACAATATGGAATATTGATATTATTGCTTAAAATAACCATAATAATTATATCCATTGAAATGATGAAATGGATTTAAGTACTCTGGTATTGCAATATCTTTCGTTTTTTACTCAACAAAAACACGTACGGGAAATTGAATCATAATTATTGTTCATAATTCTTGTAAAGTATAGATTCGACCAAATGACCAATTTGTCCGAGGAAATCAATAGGAAAACCTCGTACCCTTAAAACCAACGAAAGGACAGAATTAACTCATATGTCATATATGTGTGGAACAAAAATTTAACAAAATCACATGCTTGCCAATTGTAATAATTAGATTACACATGATAATCCATTATTACATTAGACCTTTTATTTCAATTATCTTTTACTTTTATATTATTTGTTAGGTCTATTTTATTCAAAGATAAATAAATATTTGAGACAGAGGAGTATAAATTACAACTTCATTCGTATGCAAGTTTATTTTTCGTAATTTCTCTCATTTATATAGCATTTCATTCTCTCCGTAATAAGCAACTTGTCCAACGAAAAAAATAATATCTTCTACATGCCTAAACAAAATCAAAATAAAAAATAAAGATTTAACTAAGATACCAAAATAAGAAAAAACGTTACGAAGAATTTGAAGACAACGAGAATAATTTTTTAATCATTCCGTATTATCCATTAATTTCAACATCGCAATATTAAAAAGTCCTATTAAAAACAACACGTTTGTTTCTAAAGAATTTCTTTATTAATTATATTAAGATTAACTGTTTGATAGTGATTTTCGGATAATAATCAACTAAATAACGGAAATTTCACCTTCATCCTATGCTAAACCTACTAAGCAATGACACGTTAATTAAATAACGTGCACCTACCGGATATGTTGCATCACTATATTTTGACTGATTTTATTACAAGTCGTTAATATAAATACAAAATTTTACATTAGACCATGTAATAATGAAATATTACTATTAATGTAAATATAATACTTATTAATGCAAAACAATTGTATTCAAACATGATAGAATTGATCTTGTTACATGCATGCAGTCTATAATTAATTTAAAAAATCCCATACTTACATAAAATATGTGTTGTACACTTCCTATGTATTATTATACAAAATAGAGTAGTAAATAATTCTATTTTCTCTAAATATGTTTTTTAATTAGCAAGTGATAACATTAGTGCCGTCACTTTTTGGTCAAAAATTGTGTAATAAATATAAGGAAAATGAGTGGGACAAGAATATATAATACCGAAATTGGTTACTATCCAGTTTTGTACCATCCGATTTGGATATTTGTACTATATATAGGCTTTGTGTCATACTAAAACGGGTTGCCGGTATAGTCTGCAATCTGTTAATAAAATGACCTAAATATATAAAGGTATGTAAAAGGGTAGTACTGAGATAGACTACCGCCTAACACTTAACATAAATATTTCTTAAATTATCAAGTTATTATACGGGTTAAAATATGATTGTACTACATTGACCATTTGAACAAGAATTGTACCATCAAAACTATTATCTTGAGCTTAATTACAATAATATGTACTCTTTCTAGATCTAACGTTGACCACTACATGTGTAGTTTCATGATTTTTCAAAACAATTAAGAATAATTCATCATTTCTTTTAAATGAAGTAAAGTGGTACGTACCTGTGGTTCGGAGGTTGATCGGGCCATTTGTTAAAATCCTTCAAAGGTGGAGGAAGAAAATGAAGGAAATAATAATCACTCCAATCTAAAACCGCTCCCTTTTCGACCCCCAACCTACTCCCGTACCCTTCATAGGTACACGGAGTATTGGCGTACTTTTGCTTCCTTTCCATAGGAAGGTGAAAAAACTCCCGCCACGCTTGTCGAGCCTGGTCCATAAGACCAGGCTCGACCCCGTGGTTAATAGCTTGGAAAAATCCCCACTCCTGGCAGGCCTCTGCCACTTTAGCTTTAGTGACCTGAACAACGTCCAGGTCACTAGAAAAGAGGCCTGCCAGGTCAATAAGAGGGATGTCTACGCCATCTATAGTGATAGGTTCTACCTCGGGCCGCTCTGTGACTGGCTTCACATAGCGGTCCGGGATACTGTTTAGGCCACTATCCGCTAATGATTGGACTCGAACTATTGGCTCAGGCCATTCTTGTACGCAATTCATTTCAAGAATTGTTTTTGTGGCGTTTATATATTTGTTTGTTGTGGTAGCTAAGGGGAAAGTTAGAAATTTATATATAGTGGAGTTTGAGGTGAAGGAAGGCTTTATTATTAGCAGAAGAAAATAAAGTTAGAGAGAGATGGTGGGATGAAGAGTGAAAAATAAAGAGGAACGTGGGATAATTTGAATATTAAAAAAACGTGCGAATACGATAGACAAGCTGTGATAACGACTATGGCATTTTTTGTGGAGTGTAAGGTACCATTTTCTTCGGCATGACAGGTCGACATACATCAAGCGCCAAGCGGTTTAACCGTTTCATTATAGATTATTATATTATCGTAGTTTGTAAGTATCAACTAGTCTTTGTACCCGTGGAAATCACGGACATGTATAAGACTTAGGGGGCGTTTGGTTCAACGTATTGGAATGGATTTTAATATCATAGATTTATGGAGTTAGAACCTCATACTTGCTCATAAGTGTTTGGTTAAGTGATGGAATGGATATAAGATAGTAATAAATTGGAATGGAGTTAGAACCTTGGGTGTATATATGGGTATGAGGTTTCAAGGAGTTGGAATGAAGTTAGAATCCATTAGGTATCTAACTCCATTCCAAAAGTCTCCAACCAAACACTAGAATGGATTGAATCCATTCCAATCCATTCCAAAACTTTCAACCAAACACCCCCTTATTGTCTAAATTCTCATACAAGCTAGCCTCATTAGTTTTGGAACATATTGACATCTATGTTGCCTTCCTACTTATGTTGTATTTATATGATTAACTACCATTTAATTACGATATGGAGAATAGCTATATTTAATTACGATCCAATAATACGCGAGTTTTTTTTTTTTTTTGAGAGTGGATCTCTGTAATACTTGAGTCTTCGGTGGTCTTGCGTCGGTGAGTTCCGTGTTCGCCTTAATATTTGATTGTTCGTAGTCCTAGTCGGGGTCGAGTTGGCTTGATACTCGACCAAATCTTGTAGTTACTCGGTCGAGTTGAGTAAGCACTCAACCGAGTAAATAGTTTTCTCAGTCGGGAATGGTGGTGACTCGGCCGAGTAGGAGGGTCGAGTAGGTTGGCTCGCCAGGTGTCAGTTGTCTGATAGGGGGTGTTACTTAGCTTTTAGTCACTCGGCCGAGTAGCCTTAATTCGGTCGAGTATGCCTTACTCGACCGAGTTCTTGTCGATTTAAGCTATTTTCGCAAATCAGTTTTGTATCTTGTGAAGGGGTTATGATTAATATCTCTCATTTATTACTTCTACCTTATCTCTACATATTTAATGTCTCTCTAAAAACTACTCTCTCAAATATAAATAATCAATCTTTGGATTTAGTGTGATTTATGATCTTCATCTGTGGATCATTTTGTGATGGAGCTTCTATATTGGTTGGACCTTTCATGCATTTGTCTCTAGTGACTCTTTTGGTGAGCTTCTTACCTCTTCAATTTCTTAATTTTCAGATTTGGGGATTTTTGTAATACCCCGAATAAAATAAACGTGAAAATATATATAATAATAGGACTATCCGAGACGTTGTAGAATAAACTCGTATAAAGTATATATATCAAGACTAGTATAAAAAGTAACCCGTTAAATTTTCTTATGACGTAAATTTTACTAGATAACTATAAAAAAAAAGGTAAAAATTCCACAAACTACCACGAAAGACTAGCTACCACCATGACTCATCAAATGAGTTTTTTCATCTTACTTGCAATGTTGAGACATTTATTTGAAGACGTAAGGAAAAAATATAGAAAAGCTAGAATCTCTATAGCAAAACGTATTCCAACAAAAAGAAAAAGAAATCCCTAGACACTATACTAAATTGAACGTGACAAACTGGTAAATAAGAGGGTTAATTCTTCGTTTCTCTATACTATCTCGTATACGGTATACCTAATCAAGGTATGATTTCGGGACCCTTCGTCGTTATAACTATTTATTTACCGCCTTATATATAAATGAAAGAATAGGATAGTATAAGTAATTGTTTCTATTATTTTGTCCGTAAGTTTTGTATTAGAATCATTATAACGTTAGTATGACTTCGAAACCCTTCGTCATTAAGATTATTTGATTACCGTCTTAAGTATATAGTCGAAATAAGATGGTAGTTAATAGTTGGTGTTTATATAAGTTCTATTATCATTCATAATTAGGCCCGTATCGACCCGAGTCACGTCTGGGTAAACTAAGTTTACCATGTCTTAAATATAATAGACGGACTCTAATAAGACATACAACTTGATAAATATATGTAGTAATAATTGTTTATGAACTAAGTAGTAGGGAGTACTAGTCACTCCTAGATAGAACGAGAAGATATACGTGAACGTGATTATCATAAATAAAAATAGTGACTAAGAAGCCGTTGAACTTACCACATACTACTTATTATGGTAAAATAGAATTTTGAAAACACAAGTGAAATCTCATGGCTCCTCCTAAGAAGAATTAAGTCAAAAATCTTCCAGTATAGAAACAAGAAGCAGAAGGTGTAGTAATCTGACGTAAATAAGTAGGTAAGAGAACGACAAATCACAACACACATAAAAATATATAAGAAGTAAGTGTGCGTACTAGTTCATACACGGTTAAGGTATAATTTCGGGATCATTCGTTGTAGAAATAATTAACTCTTTATCATAAGCTAATAATGTACCCGTAGTGTTTATTTGAAAGTATTATCGACGTCAGAATGACATATTATCGCAATATTGATCACATGTTATTTTAATTGTCGTCTTATGAATATACGATTGTGATGATGCAACTGTTGTTATAATGTACGATTGGCCAATTGTAGCATTCGGGATACGATTATTGGTCTGAGATGGCATTATTATGAAAACCAAAACTGTGTACACAGTAGGGGGGGGGGGGGGGGGCGTTGGCTCCATATAAAGTAAAGGAGCATTGGCTCCAAGGGCGTTATCTCCATATAAAGTAAAGGAGCATTGTCTCCAGGGGTGTTGGCTTCATATGAAATTAAAGGAGCGTTGGCTCCAGGGGCATTGGCTCCATATGAACAATAGAAGCGTTGGCTCTAGGGGCGTTGGCTCCATGTGAAAAGTAATGTCTCTCATACATTAATGGTATACCGATATTAGTGCATGTGCTGTGAATATATGTTTATATATATATCTATCTTGTTGGTATTGAAGTGATAAATGATATAATGTTTGGATGATCTACTGGTGTCCAGTAGTACTCTGGCATAATAATGAGAATTCTTCATGAATAAAGGAAACTGTAATGTCTCTCATGTTCGGTAATGATAGACCGACACTAATGTGATTGGAATATGTGTTGTTATGAAAATAAGAAATGATACAATGTTTTGGATATGTGACTGGTTTATGGCAGGAAATATTGTATGATGGTAAGTTATTATACTCGGAGATGTGATACTAAAGAGAAATAATGAATAATGAAAATGACATAAGGCCAGTGGAAGCAACCGGGGTCATACTCAGCTTCTGGTTGGCCGATCCCGTTATTTTAATTATTTTTCAGGTACAAGTATCAGGGAGGGTCAAGTGTGAGAAACTTCATATAGAAGATGAGACTTATGGAACGAGACTTATAACAGGTATAATTAGCTAAATAGAGTTTTAGTTTTAGTCTTATAAGTGTATTTATTTTTATTGTATAAGCCTCGTATTTTCCGGGGGGGAATAAGGCGGTGACGCCCGCCTGTAATTCTGTTGCTGTCTATTTTTAATAAAAAGAGTTATCTTGAGCTAACTGTCTGTTTTTCGGGGTGTTACAGTTTTATTGACCTTGGTTAGATTTTCTGTATTCATAGCTTGTAGTGTCGATCCCTAGTTAGATTATTTATGTTGGATTAGTACTACTAGAATTAATAGTGATAATACTATTATTGTTATTGTAGGCAAGGTGCTTGATGAAATGTCATTGTCCTTCTTTCCTTGTTGATTATGCTTAAGTTGGGTATTTCGACTTCATTGATGACGATTCTTGTGATTGGGTTTCTTATTGATGATGATTGCTCGGAATTCTAAAAGGTAGGTGAATCCTACGCAGTTGATGCATGTTTATATGATTGATCATTGGATGCGTATTGTGATATGGTTGTGACATGTTGATTTGAGTTGATTGATTTGTTGTGGTTGTGATATGATTGGTAATCGTCGGAGTGGTTTAAATGGAGCGGTTGTGGAGACCGGCTCAATAGACTATGTGGGTCGTTCTTTATGGTACCACTATGGAAGAGACTGTGCACTTAGTGATGACCTGGGTCTGAGGTCACCTGCTGCGGTAGGGCCCATGGTGTCTACGGCGTGCCTTGGACACAACGGTGTGCTAGTCGATGGCATTGGGATTGGTGATTTGGGTGGGCTACTCGATAGCACCGGATATGTGTGATGATTGTATTTTAACTCGATGCACATGTTATTGATTTTGTGTATGTTGACTGACCGTGTTTTGGAATTGTGTTTTGGAATCCTCATGTGATGCATTTGATATTTCCGGTGAATGATGAGTAGTTGTTTAGCAGTTTAACACCCCCCACTTCCCGAGGAGCCTTACCAAGACCTTTCTCATTAAATAGAGGTGCTACCATGTCGGTTGTCCGAGGTAGTACATATCAAATAGACAATAAAGAAACATGTCTTATTACATTTAGTCTTTACAATAATCCAAACATAACATAATATAGTAGACTCGTCTCATAAATTTAGGACTCAGCGGAAGTAATCGTGGTCGTTGACTCGTCGCATCCCAGTTATCCCAACTATCCACGAACATGACCTACTAAATAACCTTCTCACCATCCCCCCCCCCCCCGAATGGATCATCACAGTTATACACAATAAAGAGAGGTCAGTACACTCATATATCAGTCAATCCAACAACACAATCAAACAATCATAACAACGTAACCCAACAATAGTAACCAGTAACATCTCCCAACTCCGTTAACTGAGTTCCCGCCGAAGCGGTAACCCATGCCAGCTTCAGACTGCATATCTGAACGATGTATCACCTACCGATGCCAGACCGCAGCACTGGATATCAAAATCTCTTCTCATCGCAACGAGAGTTCTCGGATCATCAATGTGCACATCCCCCACGTGACGGGAGAGCCACGAGAGGCGAACTTAGGGTGTGGAATCGTCTCCCGCCGGACCACCAATATAGAACCAGTAACCATTACATTCACTGTCACAATCATCATCATCGTAACCACCATCAGCAATCATCATCAACAATAACAATCACCAATCAACATATGATAATACTGAGTAGGGAAACCCTACCTGTTAGAAATCTCGCACGCGGCCATAATCCGTCACTTACAAGCAAACAAGACCATCAATTCTGAATCTACATGCAATGATACGACTCCTACCACAACCATGGACACTAATGTCAATAACAACTATGAGGGTCGGTACATACCTAATTAGACTATTCATCCCCCCTTGATACGTCGAATCCTAACTTGTCGTATCGCTCCCATGGTGGTCTACTAGGTGCTAGATACATTGGGTGATAAGGAGGTAAGGTTGAGGGAGAGAATAGGGAGTTAGTTTTAGGTTTTCAGATTGGCAAGACTAATTTTGAAATAAAATAATTAACGTCGCAGCCTTCGCGTAGTATATTTGACGCGTTCATATTCCGCGACACTCGACCGAGTAAAAGGGCACTCGGTCGAGTACGCTGCACTCGCTCGAGTGCCACCAACACTCGATCGAGTATGTTCTACTAGGTCGAGTACGCTAAGCTGAAGAGTACAGGGTCGTCCAACCGAGTTCCATAAAGAGTTTCGCAAGGTCAAAGGTCGGTCAACGGTTTTACAAAATGGTGGGTATTATAAGAAGGTGTTGATTGATGAGTTGATGATGATTCGAGCTTGGCGTTGGGATTGGACGGGTCGTGACTTCTATAGTGTTATAAACGAATTATACTTTACTTAATATTTGATCGACCTTGTTTTGTATTTGGACATTTATTAAATTAGTGTAAATTAAAGTAATGTTTGGGGATTATTGATTTGGTACATCCTATCCCCGGGAAACCGGGGTGTAGCACCTTCCCACACTCGGAAGGCCTAGCTTAAGGCTTCGGGCGTGTTGAGGTGTTACAAAGTGGTATCAGAGCGACAATCTTGGAGCCTAAAACCAATTAACCCAAATGAATGTAGATAGTCTAATAACATGAACCCGGTGTACAATTGTTGGGAGCCCATTACATTGGATTTTGATGAGTAGGCGCCCTCATTTTAAAATCATGGCCCCGACAATTGGAGTCGATCACGACAGGAAGGAAGTGAACGGAAACGATGCTATGTGATATGTGTAGATAGGTGTAGACATTGTGACATGTTTATGGGATGAGTGACCAAGTGTTTGATATGAATGATGCCTCTATGTTAAGTGTGCGTAATTGTGTGAGTGTAACCTTGTCAAATACTTTTGGGTAGAGTAACATTGTAACTTGGATTGTGTTGAACTTAAAGAATTTTACTATGTACTTGTATATAATTTCACGTGAAAGTGTTTATTTGACTTAAGTTGTAAACAATTGAAGGTTTATAATAAATGAACTTGATGGTTATAATTTGCATCCTAAAATTTGAATTGGAATTTATGTTGTTGGGAAGATGAAATTGTATAATGGGGAAGGGGGTTAACTTTAGAGTGTGATGTGATCAAATGTAGATGTAATGGGTTTACTATTTAATTTAGGGTATAATGTCTAATTAGGACGGAAATTATACTTAAAAGGATCATTGTCTAATTAACTAGGACAGAAATTAAATATTTTTTTGTCCACGTAAAACAATGAGTTGACGAAAATAAGAGACAAAAAGACTAAAGTCGCCATTGGCATGGCGACTATGGATTGCTGTCATGCATCATTCACAAGAGTGACTTGAAACAAAAATGAAAACATATACGTAGTATATAATTTGTAAAGAAGTTTGTGTGGTTTATGACTCTATGAGTAGACTTGTCAAATGGGTCGGGCAGGTCGGGTTCCGGGTCGGTCATACTGGTCGGGTCAAATACAGGTCGGGTCATACGGGTCAGAAAAAAGTTTAGGACGTCTTTTATTTTATCACGTTTTAGCCGCAAAATCCTACTTTTTAAAATTAAATAATATTTAATATTAATAATATAGTTATATTCATTACTTATCGCACTTATATTTAGACATTTATAAAATTAAAATTATTTTAAAAATTATTTTATTATTTACTCCTATAAAAGTTCTATAAATTAATTTTTTAAATTAAAATATTAAAATACTTAGTTTTCAATTTATTATTTCAAATATAACACTGTAAAAATATTAATATTATAATAATATTCTTGATTATTCTTTAACCCATCGGGTCAAACGGTTCGTGTCAGGTTCAACCCTAAAAATAACGGGTCATTTCGGGTATTCTTCATTATAATAATAGCACTCTTTTACTGAGTAGATATTTTATAAGTAAGCATATGAGTAAAGGTATACATGTTTATCACGGAAGTATTAAAAACAAAAAACAAAGATACAAGTACATTGAAAGCAAATTGAGCGTGTCTATTTCTCTATCACGAAAATGGAAAGGTACCACCAATCTATAGAAGCTAAGGGACTAAGGGAGTGCATTTTGTAATTTGTACCGACATACAACATCATTCATCGACTCTATAATAAATCGGCGGCCACTATCGCAATTACTTCGCAACATGAAGCCTAAATGGAAAAAATTACAAAAGACAACTTGCCCATATACAATGTAGCCGTAAATCAAACAATACAAATCCATCACGTGACCTATTTTTTTATAATACGTCATTCTCATTGAATACGGCGTATATCTGTTTTCAATAAAGACGGGTCGCATCTCTCTTACAATGAGGCAAGTGAAAAAGCAAGTGGGAATTCATTTATTTTCTCATTTGTCCTCCCACTTGCCTTCTTGTGAGAGAGAATCTGACCCGTTTTCATATACGTCGTCTTCAATGAGACTTATTGTTTGTAAAAAGGATCATTTGTCAAACACTCCCTTTTATATACGATTTTTTGCGAAACACCGCCTTTTATTCCAAAATTTGTACAACACTTCCTTATTAATCACTTTTTATGTCTAATACTCCCAAATTAGTACCTTTTGTGAGACAAAACCAATTTCGTCCTTTTGATTTATTTGGCACGTGTGAAGAAGCAGTCATTTTCTATATCTTTCCTTGGTAATCTGAGACTCTTCTATTTCTGCTCAATTCAATTCACCTACAAATCCTTCATCTTCTAAATCTTATCTCACCTTAAAGTTCAATCATAATTAGCATAATCAAACAAAAATCTCTCACTACTCATCTCTTTCACCCACAAATCATTCATACTTTAAATCTTAAACGCGAAATGAGCTCTAATTTGAGTGTCTTACATTTATCATCATTCTCCTTCTTTTCAATATGAATTAATCTTGCTTGAATTTCAGAAATATTCCCCTTTAAACTTCTGTGGGTGAAAGAAGAAAGGGTAAAAGAGTCAGAGAGAGAGATATGAGATACAATAGATTGATTAATGACAAAGGGAAAAAGAGGAAAAAATTTAGAGTGTCAGGAATTGGAAAGAAAAAAGTTGATACATCTTCACTAGAGCTGATCAACTTCGGGCCGGGCCGTTTGGCCCTACCCGTTTGGCCCGCTACTTAAGCAGGCTTGGACAAGAAAAAATTAAAAAAAATTATTTGACGGACGGGCTAAGCTCGGCCCGCTATATTTCGTGGGCGGATATGGACATGATTAAGAAGCCCATGGACAGGCCCGCCAAACCCGCTAAACATATATAAAATTAAAAAATTATGCTTCATATAAACAAAAAGCTAATAAAATAAAAATATACAATAAGAGTAAATGAAATAAAACTTGTATTAGTGATAAAGTAAGTAGTTATAATTTTTTTTATATCGTTACTTTTTTTGGAGACTTGTAACTTTAAAATAATCATGTTTAATTATAGAATTTGTATACGTTAAGTTGAGTTTGCGATATTTTAGTTAATTTGGAATATATGTTAAGTCTACTTTAGCCTTAATTTTATTAAAAAATTAGTTTAATATATTTTACATTCAAGCCCGCAAGCCCACGGACAAGCACGCTAGCTTAAACTAGGCGGACATGGGCAACTCTAGTAAGCCCTCTTAAGCGGGCTTGGACAAGGGCTAGAGGTGGCAATCGGGTCAATCAGGTCGGTTACGGGGTCGGGTTCAGGCAGTTCGGGTCATGTCGGGCTCGGGTTTGGTCGGGTCAAGTTGCTTATTCAGGTCGAGTCGGGTTCGGGTTGGGTCGCTTACGGGTCAGGTTAATCGGGTCAATAACTACAACAGGTCGGTTCAGTTTCGGATCGGTTGACCAATGAGTCGGGATATATCAGGTCAATATGCTTGATCAGGTCGAGACCGGTTTGGTTTCGGGTTACTGATGGGTCGAGTATTTTATATTGTCGTCTTAAATTTGAAAATTAATCGGGTCAATGGTCGGGTCGTTATGTTAAAAGATCACTTTTGAACTTATGAATTATAATATTGGATTAGAGGAACTCGATACAAAAGATATTTGTAAAATATAAGAGTATAACACTATAAAAGTTAATGATTGTATAATTTCATTGAACACTTATGTTGCTCGACCTCGGTTATAAGTATATGACATGAGTGCCTATCTAGTGTCGGATTCGCCTATATTATGGACAAAAAATAATGTTTTTGGTCTAAATTAATCAGTTGTTTATGTAGTTCATAGTTTTGAACATTTGACATATGAAGTATGGCAAGGAACTAAATGAATTGCCTATGAAATAGATTTTATTTATTATCTTCACGGTGATCCTACGTATTTAATTTTGAATAGGCTCTATTAGAACGGTGTATTTGAGGTTTGGATTTTGGATTTTAAGATCATAATTAATAACCGTGGTCGGATTGTATGGTCATAACTCATAACTCTTTCTTCCCTTTATTGTTTTCAATGGAGCCAAAACTAAACACTCTTTTTCTCACAAAGCGTTAATTTAAAATTTTCTACATATATCACTTGCAATATAATTATTAATAAGTTTAACTAGGAATATAACGTACTAAATTTACAACTGACTATTTATTTTAAGATTACATTTTGTTTTGAAAAATAAAATGAGCGATAATTTTTCATATCAAATTTATTAACAAAAAAACAAACTATAAAGGAATTTAAATTCTTATAAAAGATTATTTGGCTATGAGTCAGGTCGAGTTTAATCGGGTTAAAACGGGTTACATGTCGGTTCAGTTCGGTTTGGGTCAGGTCGGATTTGTGGGTGAATCGGGTTTCGGGTCGGGTCGGATCGAGTCACAAGTCGGTTCGGGTCATATCATTTCAGGTTCTATCGGTTTATCGGTTAACCTTCGGGTCGGTTCAGGTCGGTTTCAGTTCAGCAAATTTACGGGTTCTATCAGATCGGTTTTCGGATAAGTCAGGTCGGTTCTTCGGGTCGGGTCACCTTTTTTGTCCAGCTCTAGGAAAGGCATATTAGGCCCGCTGGACATTTTTTCAAAGATAAGCCCGGCCCATGTCCGTCCAAGCCCGCAAACGATCACCTCAAATCTTCACACGTGGGAAGAAAAGAAGATGGCCATTGATTTTGGGAGTATTATACATAAAAAAGGATTAAAAAGGGAGTGTTGTGCAAATTTTGGAATAAAAGGCGGTGTTTCGCAAAGAATCGTATATAAAAGGGAGTGTTTGACAAATGATCCTTGTAAAAATAATATAAACTTTTGTGCATTACACAACCGTTTAGAAATGTAAGAAAATTAAGAGGCGTTTGAATAGAGGTTTATAAAAAAAAGGAAAGAGAATTCTATCATTCCCATTCTCTTTGTCTTGTTTGTTCCACTCTTTTTCCAAATCCCTTTTCGTCTTTCCCCTCTTTATTCCCTCTTATATCCCCAAATTTCTTAATATCCATTATTCTCGACTCCCAGCTAGAGATGGCAATCAGGTCAGCCGAGTCGGGTTTGGGCTGGATCAAGCAAGGTCGGGTCATATCTGATTCGTCACATATCAGGCCGCGCATATTCACTAAAGTCACAAACTCATCAAACATCAACACATCATATTTCATGGGATATGCTTTTGTTTTCATTGTAATTGCAATTGGTTTATGTTGTATATCAGTTTTGTGATATTCGATTGGATCTTTGTAGAAATAAGTGAAATGTTGTTAATTATCAGAAAATGAAAAATACTAATTTAGTGAAGATCACACCCTTCGATACCCAAACTCTTGTTCTAGGTCTGCTGATTTTAGACCCTTACAATTCTGAGCTCGAGATAGGTGTTGGGTCTGGGTCTTATTAATCCAACCTATCGCATATGTAGATGTAACTTATACACGAGATTGGGATTGATCGTTATTCAGAATTAAATACTAAGTGTTACAAATAGGATTATAAAACTCATAAATTATATCATCAGTGGTACTACCTCTGTTGTTGAATAGTCTAAGAATTGCACCAAGTGAATCTCAAACATCAACGTGTTGAGTGTTGTCATGGCTCATGTCAACTTTAAGGCAATGAGAAAGGACGACAATGGGTGGGATATGGATGGGATGAAGCTAGGGATGATAACGAGTCGAGTCGAGTCCGAGCTTGACCTTGTTCGGCTTGTGTTCTTGAAGTCTAAATCGAGGTCGAGCTGATCTCGAGCTTGCTTGAGCCTGAAGAAATTGTGCTCGTTGTAACACCCGTAATATTAGCAGTCGCAATTTAATATTATTATATTAATATTAGTTAGCTTAATTTTAGATTTAGATTAGAACTAAGCTTTCCGTGTCTAATTTAGCAAATCCGAGTCCATATTCGGACTCTACTCGGAATTTCATATGGGTTACGCCTTGGGTCATATGTTAGGCATTTTTCCACCCTCTACTCACTCAACCTAGCCCATACTCTATTCATTTTTCCACTCACAAATCTCAGCACTATTCACTCTCCTTCATCCTCACCAAACCCCAAAACCCTAACCTCCATACTCTCACCATTGTTGAACAACACAAAGTTTCCCATACTCTACTCATTTCTTACTTAAATTCGCTAATTCTTGGCTAGTTCTTCCTCTTTTCTTCTTCTCTTTCTTTTAAGGTAATAAAATTCCGTCTTTGTCACTTTCGTTTTCTCATCTTTTTATCAAGGTGAAATAGTCATCGTTTTATATAAAACTGTAGGAGGAGACCTTTAAGATCCCGACAAGGACTACTATTTAGTGGAGGAAGACTTGGAAGACGAGTGAAGACGCAAAAAGGTAACGGTGAAGGGTTACTCGATATCAATATGTGTTTTAATGTTCTAATTGTAGTTTTAGTTAGGAAAAGATATAATCTTTGCCTTAATTTCATGAGGAAATGTGCTAATTGCTCTTTCATATGTGTGAAATCATCTTCTATTCTTATATTTCACTAATCTTATGCTAAATTACATTCAAGTTGTTAATTATGCTTATTTACCATGTTTGAACTTAAGTAGAGTAATAAATGTGCCTTGGTTTGCTTCAAGTGATTTTACCCAATGATTTGGATGATTAATATGCATTAAATGTGGTTTGATGTTGTTGAAATTGAATGGGTGACAATGGAAATTGAGTTGTAACTGTTGTTGAGGTTGATTTTCGTGTATGTGTGTCCCAGTCGGCCGACCGGCCGCCGGTCACCCAACCGGCTGGGAACTCCTCTGATGTGAAATGGACATTGTTTGGGATTTTTGGTATTGGTGAATCCCAGCTGGTCGTCCAGCCACCGGTCACCCCAACCGGCTGGGCACTCCTTGTAAATTTGGTGGATTTTTGTAAGACTGTGAGTCCTAGCCGGCCACCCGGCTCTCCCATTTCCCATTTTCTTCGCTTTTCTCTTTTGGCCTATGATTTTAGTCGGGTGGCCGGCAGCCGGCCACACCCACCGGCTGGGGATCTCTTGTATTTTATATATTGTTGTTGTTTTGTGTTGCTGAGGTACCAGCCGAGTACCCGGCAGCCGGTCCACCTGACCGGCTGGCGCCCCCTGTGATTATTTCTCGCTTCTTTTCCGCATGCCTTCTCATGTAATAGTTTGTACGGTTTGTTTATCTTATAAACTTACGCAATAACATTAAATATTCATATTTAGGATATATGATATCTCACATACTTATATCACATGTTTTGTGACGATTTTCTATATGTCCTTCTTGAGTCGTTTCCACCTTATGTTTTGATTCGAGCACTAATGGTTGAGTACTTTGAACTCTCATTCCCCGACTACACCCTTACCCTCGTTAGACTGGAATGTCGGAGCGATGGGGTATATCCTTGATGCTTAAATGCATTTTTTAGTGGGGATATGACGACGTTGTTGGGAGGTGAACGCAATGCGTTGATCGACCCGGCCGTCAAATGTCGTATCCTTGCAAGGTGGTGTCATTGCATGTAGCGTACCGCTTGTTTATGATTCTTGTGCTCTTTACGCCTCTTTCGAGTAGTTTGATCGAATTTGGGGTACTTGGCTTCTGTGTTTGACCGAGTCTTGGATGCGAAATTTTTATCGCATGTCGAATCAAAACACGTTTATTCCGAGAGTCTGGCCGGGTTTAGACTAGGACCATATTATTATCGTCGTCCTACCGAGAGGAAATGAGTCTTTCATATACGAAATGTTTATCGTTAGACCTGTCAAATTCCGACCCGACCCGAAAACCAGACCCGACCCGACCCGTTTTTCTAGGGTCAAGACCCGAAAATTTCTACCTGGTGACCCGTTTGACCCGAACCCGAAATGACCCGTTATTTTAGGGTCATAACCCGACCCGCCCTGGTCGACCCGTTGGGTCAAAAATAAATCAAGAATTTCATTAAAATATTAATATTTATATATTATATTTGAAAAAATGGTCAATAAAATATTATTTTTAGTACTAAAAAATTACAAACGCAATTAAAAAATCAATTTTATACAATTTTAATAATATTTAATAATAAAATAATTATTAACAACATTTTATTTTAATAATTATGTCAATATAGTTAATGTAAACATTAATTATGATTAAAATATTAATTTTAAATACGTTTTGCATTTATTAAAAATATATTTTCTATAAAAAATCGGGAAAAAAAAGGCGTTAGAGACTATTTCTTGACCCGTATTCTGACCCTAACCCGACCCGTGACCCGTATGGCCCGACCCGTATTTGACCCGACCCGTATTCGACCCGACCCGTATTCTGACCCGACCCGTATGACCCGACCCGGGACCCGACCCGCCCGACCCGTTTGACAGGTCTATTTATCGTGTATGGTTCAGGGAAATGTTTATCCTGTGGACCTGTTTTGATCATACTTGTTACGTACATGGTGCTAGTGCGTGTCATTAACCGTGATAGTGTATGTTTGATTACTTGTGACCGTTGGATGACTTGGATTGGTTTGTATGTCGAGTCTCTACCTTATCAAATATATGCCACTATTTTGAGATGCAAGCCCTAGTGTGTATATAGTTGCCTAAGGGTGTCTTTCCCGAGTCTATTCATAACATGATGCTTGATAAGGTTAAAGTCGCGTCACCTTAATCAAAGTAAACCTAAATCACAACTAACTAATAGTCAGCGGTAAGCAAGGTATCGAATCCACAGGGAGGCAGTAGTATTCTAATATGTTAAACTAGGTTCGTCTCTATAGTAACAATTCGGGGTTTTGAGATTTGTGTTCTAAACCAATAGCAAACAATAACAACTAATAATAAAAAGGTTGAAAACAATAAGATTAAAAGTCTAGGGTCTCGAGTTCACTAGGATTATTGTTCAGGGGTAAGGATGTAGTCAACTATCATGCAATAAAGTTATCTAAGGTCACAAGATCGGTCGATTCAATTATGCCCTTTAGATCTACAATTTAACATGCGATCGCTATCATTAAACGAGTTCTATTCAATTATCGTAGCCTATCTTAGTCTTAACCTGGTCGGTGTTAATCCTAATTTGCGAGACTAGTTAATTAATCCTGACCAATAATCAAACAACTAGAATTAAAACGATAATCAAACGATAACCATGCAATTGCAATTCAATTAATTAATCTACCCCTTCTAAGAACCCTAGATCCCCTTTCAACCCTAGAAAGGAATTTAGCTACTCATAACGATATTAATAACAACGGTAATAAATAAAGTAAACATGATTAACAACAATGAAAGGATGAACAAAGAATAATTAAAGAACAAGAAGGTAACTAATTGAATAACAAAGAAGATTAAAGAATACCGATTGCAAGCTTAAACTAAAGACAATCGTCTTGATGATAAAATCCAGAGGCAAAGCACATAAAACCTGTGTTTCTAATATTAAAGCATGTCTAATTATGAAAGACGAGCTTTCCTTTTATAATACAAATATAATTAATTAGGTTAAACTAGTATAGTAAAATACGAAAACCGTCAAAACAGTGGGTTGCTCGATTGAGCAAGGGGCTTCTCCTCAATCGAGCAACCATCACCATGACTCGATCGGGCAAGTCAGGCTGCTCGGTCGAGCATCCCTTCTTTTGGCTCGTTTCTTGATTTTTCTTCGTTTCTTCTCTTTCGTTCTCGATTATCGTGCCTAACCTTCTACGATCCGACTCCGCCATGCTTCATATCTACTCAAAAAGCTCCAAATGCATCCAATCTGCATTAAAACATAACAGAAGCGGCAGAATCTATATTCTAGCTAAAATAGCATATAAATAAGCAAGGAAAGACGGTAAATTAACTTATATGTAACTAAGGGAAGCATAAAATATGTGTATAAATAGTGATCATCAATGCTTATTGATTGGTATTTCACATACTTATTGTTTTGGTATTTCATATTCGTATATCTTATGATCTGAAAATGTATGTTTGTACTTTGTATGATTCATTTGTACATGTGTTTCTACATGTTTAATTATCATTTATTTATGTTTACTTGTGATATAGCTGGGAGAACCCGGAGTTACTCCCCACTGACTGTGGCGTTCATATTTTATGAATGTATAGGTTGTTTGGCTGGATCTTTTCTTGTTTTTGGGTTCGGGTGTGAGCTAACGAGCGTTGGCCTTGACGATTCCCTCATAGACGTTCTTAGCTAGTTTACTAGACATCGTTTATGCTTTGACTACGTTTTGAGAGACTATGTCTCCTTGTAATATTTTATGCTTTAGTTTGTATTTATTTGACATTCCTCGTACTTTTTCTTTGGCATGTAAAAAGTTTCGAAAATCTCGTATTTTCCGCTATTTAAATCGCATGCTTGTTATGTTTTATTTCCGCTATCGCGAGGGTTGTCACAGTTGGTATCAGAGCCTATGACGCTCTCGACGCACACACGTGAACCCTAAACCTAAATTATAACTTGATCTTGAAATAATGAATGAGAGATGGGTAGAAATTAAGGATTTTATTTGGTAGTCTCTATGATTGTGCTAAGTGTTAGGATTAACCTTGTTTTGTTTGTGTATCTTACGAAGATGGTTAGACCTAGACTCGTAGAGAATGTCATTTTGGAGACTCTCATTCAAGTCCTAAGGAATCAACAAGATGTGTCCCATGCTCAAGCTAACCAAGCCCCTCCTCTTAGAGAAGACCATCACAAAGGAGGCTATGCTTGGGTGGCTAGCCAAATTGTTGGGAGCAAGACCAAGCTTTATGGTGGAGAACCGGATCCTACCGAGCTCTCGGAATGGTTCCGCGAGATTATAATTCTAACTCGTTACCCGTGACACGTGACCCGCGTGACCCGTGACCCGTGACCCGTTACCCGTGACCCATGACCCGTGACCCGTGACCCGTGACCCATGATATAACTTTAGTGTCATTTGTAATACTAGTTAGCTAACTAATTTTGTATTATAACTTTAACTCTGCAGTAGAAATATTATACGCGGGAGTATAATTTTGCTAATGTATTAAAAGCCTAACTATAACATCTAATGACATTATTTGTTAGATTTTACAATGTATAGCGTAGGTATATAATGGATTATGGATTTTTATCTATTATAATCAATTTCTAACAATTTTCTAATATTAATCAATATCTGAAAAATTCATTAACGTTTATTATTATATAAAGTTAAAATTCGTTTCAAGTGCTTATAACGACTTATTATATAAAAAGTGTTAGTATCGTATAAATTTAATAAAACATGTGATATTATCTCGAGCCTTTACCAATTAAGTAAAACAAATAGTCTTATTTAGTTTAGTACCCGTATCGATTTTTTAATATGATCCTCATCTAACAATTGAAGATAAAAACTGCACTTGTCACATTTACTCAGTACTCCCTCCAAGTATTTGAAACTGCCCCGTCTGTTGAATATATGTGAGTAGTATTTAGATAAATGGAACGACTTCAAAGAGTTAAAGGGAGTAGGTTATATTATAACTTCACCCAATGCTTTTGAAGTAAAAACTTGTTTAGTCACAAATAAAAAGTGTTTAGATAATTTAATTTGTTTTTAAAAATATTTGTTCAATTTGAAAATGCGTTAGAAGCAATTTCTTACTCGTACTCTAATACAAACTCGACCCATGATCCGCATTACTTGACTCATTTGACACGATCCGTATTCTGGCCCCACCAATAACCTACTTTCCCAACCCATTTAATACTTCTTTGTCCTGGTAAATAGTTTGCACTTTTCTTTTTTCGGTGTTTCAGTCAATAATTTACACTTCCTTTTTTTTCTTTTTTTTTGATAAGGTAAGGAAACTAGATTGATCCTCTAAGGGAGGATCAACCTATCTCATCCTTTCGAATGAGTAAGGTAAGTTGAAGCCACCGGCTTTCAAACCACCTCGAAAGAGTTGGATACGAATGTCCAATAGAAGCCATAAAGTCAGCAACTTTGTTGACCTCACGAAAGCAATGTTTAATTATCACTTCATCAAAAGAATGAAGATCTAATTGCACGTCCTTGATCATACTAGAAATTTCCCATGCCAAGTACTACGAATTGAATTAATGACACATAAATTATCACCTTCAACAATTAACTTTAACTTCCCTTTGTTTGGATATATTTTATTCTTTACTTTATTATTTTTTTAATAATATTAAAGCAAATTCTCTTCACTTTATACCTTGGTCTTTATGTATAAAATATATGTAAACATTTCACTTGAACGGAGGAATAGGTCTAAGACGTCATATAATACGTAAACACAATTATTTTATAGGATCATGCTATAGAATAGAACTATCCAAATAGAATAAAGCTCAAGCAAAAGACAAATTAAGCTCTTGATTTTATGTTGATAATTTTATATCTTATAATGAAAACAAATACATTTAAATATTTAAGTTAATAATCCCATATCCCCTATATATTAAAACACAAACATTTAAAGCCTCCACGCATCTCATCACAACAAAGTAGTGGACCCCACTTTTTTACCTCTATTACTTTATTTTTTCATGTGTATCATTTTTTTTCACTATTTATTTTGACCCAAATAAACTCAAACTCGAAAAACCGATTGGAAATATTTGCATATTTTTTTATAAAACGTAAACAAAAAACTATGCGTCATTTTTTAAAACTTTATCTTAGATATTGTCATAAAATATACACAAATAGTTGAGACGGCGGAAATACTTTCTATCTAATTTTTTTTACTATTTTAAATGAAAACCACGATAGATTACGAAAAAAAAAATTGAAGAGATTACAAATTAAACAAAAAAAATAAAATCAACAAATATAAATTATAGCGAATAACGACAATGATTTGAAAAATTAATCTATCAGCAATGATAATTCAAACTTCTATAGTAAAATTTACTATAAAAAAATACTAAAATTTGGACCATGCATAAAAACCCGTCTAATACCAGACTTTGACGTGATATTCATGCCTGAACTTTGACCAAGAATTATTATTTGTAAAATATATTGGCTAATTTCATAAATTTCACCCAATTAAATTATGTATGTTTTGTTAATAATATCTTTACTATTTTTCATAAAAATATCCCATGCAATTTTGCATGGAGTTAAAACTAGTTAGAAATATTAGGTTATCGAAACAAAAATATTGTTTTATATTTTTATTAAATTATTTTATTGCTGCTAAATTCTATTATAAAACAATACACTTGGGCTGATTTACATATCCTAAAACAATACTTGACACATCTAAAAGAAAACTAAATATAAATGGAGTAGTTTATAAGCCCAATCTCAACATTAATCTACAAAATCCTACTAACCTCCTTTCTCTTACCCTAATCGTCTAAATATATAAACCCTAAATGTAAAACCATTTCTTTAAAAAACAATGTAAAATCATTTCTCTCTTCCCTCATTTACATCTTACCCTTCCACTTTATTTATTTTCCTCATGAAATATGTTACTCCCTTTTTCATAAAATATAAAATTATTTCTCTCATGAAACATGTTTTTAATTCCCGAAGAAAATGTGTTTATAATTGGATATTTTTATTTTCAATATCACATGAATACAATTTTCTTTTAACATGTTTCATAAAATTGTATATTTTAATTCCCGAAGAAAATATGTTACTCCCTTCCACTTTATTTATTTTTATTTACTCTAATTGTTCATAAAAAAATTGGCCCAGATTGTCTCTCGGCTTCCCACCAACTTCTTGTAAACTTTACTTTTTATTTTAATGAAAGCTGCGCGCATCTTATAATAAATAATAATAATAATAATAATAATAATTGATTATTATTTTTATTTTTATTTTTATTATTATTATAAATTTTTATTATGATAAATGAATGCTTATCTTTTATTTACTCTAATTATTCAGATGTTGTTAAAAGACCGTTATATTTGGTTTATATAAATAATAATATTATTAAAAATAAAATTGTATATTTTCTGAGTATTATTCATATATTGCTATTAAAAACCGTTAACGTGGCCAATTTTTTTATGGGTACAGCTAATATTTTTATTTTCTTAATAAAAATGATAAATGACATGAATTTGTGTGTATTACTCGTAAAATTATTAATCCGTGTTATTATATTAGCTTATTACTATGCCAAATTAGTATCACATTTTTTGTTGTTAACTAACAATACACTTATTTTATTTTATTTTTTTCATATTAGATTCGATTCTTTGTTGTTTCAATATGATTTAGAGGGTTGAAATTATTTAATTATTATCTCATTAGTTATGTAATTTCTAAATTCTAAATTCTTGCAAATAATTTGAAATTCGTGTAGATAATAACATATATATTATAAGATTGTAATTATAATCGTAATTTATTTTGTACAAAGTTGCCCATTTTACGTCATGTATTTTGAATGAATGAAAATAATTTTCAAATGAAAATGTTGACTTTTCAAAGTTCCTACTTTCAAGGTATGCTTGACACCTAGGATCATTGGTTGTTGCTTTAATAATGAAGGATGCTTGACACCTAGGATCATTGGTTGTTGCTTTAATAAGGAAGGATATTCTAATCATAGCTTATGAATATGTTATACCATCAGTGTTTTTGAAAAAATAACATTCTTAAAATATTTACTATGCTGCATAATCAACTCAATAACGCCTCAAAGTTTATTGTATAGAGTATAATATACATAGTACTCAATACAACAGCGTGAAATATACCTAATTTGGTTTCATATATATGTTACAGTTAGTTTACATTTTACGGGTTATGGAAATAGTAAAGTGTTATAATGGAACACACTCTCGTCCTCATCAGCCATTTGCTTACCTATTTCTTTTTGAGTTCCCTCTCATTTGTATACATTTTTCTTTTAGAAATACTTTTAGTGAGTAAATAATCACTAACAGTTAGTTTTGTCAATTTATCATCCAATATACCCCTCCTTGATAATGTATTGTATATAAATAAAGATAAACAAATTCTCGATACATAGGGAGTATATGCACTATGTCACTTTTGAGCGCATATATGTTGTGGCACATACACTCTCCCACTTATTAAATCATATTTATGTCTTCGGATATATAACAACGAAAGAAGAAATCATCTTTTGCAAGTATTTTTGGGTAGATTATTTGTGTTTTAAGCGATTAAAAAATTAAAAATAAATGTACATGATATTCTTTTTAATTATTATTTTTTTCACAATTATATAATATTTTTTTAAAGAGTAAAAAAAAATCAGGTTTGTTATATTCTTATGTGGTAAATTAATTTTTTGGGTTTGTGATCATTTTTAACGTATTTAATTTATTAATTTTTAGTAAAGGTTATTATCTTTTTATAAATATGTGGGATATATTATATGAAAGTTTGATATTATTATGAAGGAAAAAGAATTATGTAAAGCATCAGCAAGAAATCAAAGTTACAAAAATTCAAGGACTCCACCATAAAAATATAAAAGTCTTTTCTCTCCTTAATTCAAGGAGTCAATTAAAATTTTTAAAAAGACTTGACTTTTATATATAAAGAAGATTTGAGTTGCTCTATATTTCGGTTCTTCCATTATTGCAATTAACAATTACAAGCACATTCCTTTTCATTTGATCATGTTCTAATAATGATTAATGACAATAATTAAGTGAAAGCAAATTATTTATTTGTTGGATAGATCATAAACTCATTCTTCGGCTTAATAATGCTCTTACTTCCAACAATGATAAGCCGCTAATTACAAATTTTTATTTTATTCAGTGAGTCAACTACTAAAGCGTCGACATTTCTGTAACGTGTTGTGGTATTATGAGAGAGGATTATATGCCTAGTAGCACAGAAGACACGAAACGGATACGAGTACACGACGGTATTCCGTGAAATATAGGACACGTTAAGACACATTTTTAAAATTTAATATACTTTATATATAGCTATAAAAGTTACAACTTAGCATTATTCTTATAGAGAGAAGTACTCCCTCCATTTATAATTAAATGCAATATTTCATCATTTGACACTATTTATGATAATCTTCACAATCTATTGCAGTGTACGAAAAAAATGTAGAATTTTAGATTTTTTATAATATAAATTAAATTAAAGATATTTGCATTGTAATTCGTATCTCGGCAAATGTGTAAAAGCGAAGTAGTGTATTTGTGGTTATAACTGGAGGGAGTATTTTCTTTTCCCTAAAAAAAGTGTGTTAAATTAAATTTTAAATAAATATTCAAATTATGTATGCAAAAGAAGTATTCAAAAAAATTACAATAAAACTTCAAATAAATCACATATAAGGTTTAAAATGTAATTTATAAATTTTAAAAAGCTCTAAAGATATGCCTAAAAACTCAAATTCATACTAGTGTAAGGTAGTACATCCGATGTATAATCTTTTTTTCCCGAAATGAGTAAGGTAATTAAGATTTTGGTGGGACTAATTTTCATAGTTTCAAGTAGAGATGGCAAGTCTGATCCAACCCAAATTCGAGTAAATCCAACCCGACCCGAACTCGGGAATATTGCAACCCGATAATCAGTGACCCGAACCCGACCCGACAGTGACCCGACCTGATATTGATCCGATTAAATTGATGATTTGACGATTATTGATTAATTTCATGTTATAATAAACAAATAAATATTGATTAATTAAATAAAATTCAACAAAACCTATTAATAATAGATAAGTAATTAAAGTACTTCACTAATTAGAAAATTATTATCCATTGTTCATGTTTTTGGGGCAATTAAATTAAATTAGGGAAAAGGTACATATAAGAGTTTATTTAATTAGGTTTAAGAAAAAAGATATGATATGAAAAGTTAATAAAAAAGTTTCTGTGAAAAAGTAAAGTAAATTCGAAAAAATAATTGCAATTATCAATCTATCATCTAGAATAATGTCTGACTAAGTGATTTAGTTTAACTCATTATGTGACTCTAATGTAGATATTTATTTCATCAAATGATCTTCTATTTTATATATACAGTTACAATGTTGTATTTTAAATTCAGATCCTAGCATTCATCAGGTATGAATTCGCGCTTACCTAGAACGACTTAGGCTCTGTTTGTCAAAACTAACTGAAAAGTTAGCGAAAACATAAAAAGATACCCGAAAACTAAAAAACTAATTGAAATCTGAAAATGTGGCTAAAAATTATGAGTTGATAAGATAACTGATTATATAAAACGGAAAATTCACATGGTACCCTCGAGGTTTGCCATTTTGCACGAAATACCCAAAATTTTGATCTAGAAAACTTTAAGAGGTCATAACTCGTGTTTACGAGATCATAAAGTGACGATTTTTTTCTCAAATCGATCGTCTTTCCAAGTACTACGATTTGAAAAAAAAATTGTCGAGTTCGGAATTCGTAACCAAGAGATATGCTCGCTCAAAGTTTGTTCGGTCAAAAAACTTTGACATGCAATAACTCGTAGCTACGGGATCCAAATACAATATTTTTTTTTTCAAATCGTAGTTCTCGGAAAGATGATCGATTTGAAAAAAAAATCGTCACTTTATGATCTCGTAAACACGAGTTATGACCTCTTAAAGTTTTCTAAATCAAAATTTTGAGTATTTCGTGCAAAATGGCAAAACTCGGGGGTACCATGTGAATTTTCCGTATATAAAAAATGTTTGGCAAACTAGCTGAATGAGTAACTGATTTTTAGTAAAAGGACATTAATGGACATAATAATATTTAATAATATAAATTGAAGGTGCAAAAAGGTAAGATGAAATAAAACATGTAGCTTATTTCTCAGATGATACATCCGGTAACTTTTCATTTCAGGTAGCTTATTTGATTAATAAGTTAAATGCCAAATACTTACAAAAAAAAGTAAGATAACTAAAATTTTAGTCAAACAAGTTATTTTGGTCAAATAAACTATAGCTTATTTGCTTTGCCAAACAGAGTCTTAACTTTAGCAAGCGGATTCCTCTATTTTGAAAATTAGAATTTCAAGGTTATTAAGTCCATACGTTATAGTGTTATACTTACACATGCCAAAACAAACCCGCACCTGAATGACCCGACCCGTACCCGAATTGAGGACCCAAAACCCGAACTATCCGAACTTATTCAAGCCTACCCGAATGTTTATTATCGGAAACTAAATGTTATCCGCAATTACTTGAAAAACCCCACTTGAAAATGACTATAACCCAACATGAGCTGACTCGACCCAACCCGAATTCTTGCAAACCCAAATAACTCGGGCCCGATTTGACCCGACCCAAAATCGACCTGATTAACTAGTTTGCCATGTCTAGCTTATACTTAGGCTATTTGAATTGATTTGAAGTGATCTAAATTAAATTAAACTAAACTTACTGACACAAACTGAACTGAAATGTGAACCAATAGTAATAATAATATAGTAATAATAAAAATGTAATAAATATAATAATAATAATAATAATAATAATAATAATAATAATAATAATAATAATGTCTGGTTGCTTTGGAATAATGTGACTACTGCAGTAAGTATTCTTGAGGAGCATGCTCAAGTTATTCACTGTCTGGTGAAGCACTTTGCTACAGGGAGGAACTTTCATATGTCTGTCATCTATGGGAGTAATAACCCTGACCATAGACATAGCCTATGGCAATCTCTTTCTGGCTTTGCTGATATTGTTGGCCCATGGGTCACTATGAGTGATTTTAATGTGGTTAGGTACTATCATGAAAAGATCAGCGACACTCCTCTTGTCTTCACTGAACTAGCTGACTTTAATGATTGCCTACTCCAATGTGACTTGAATGATTTGCAGGGCACTGGGGCTAGTTTTACTTGGTTTAATAAGCATGACATTACCTCTCGAGTCTATTCTAAATTGGATAGGGTAATGGTAAACACTGATTGGTTGGTGCAATTTCCTCAAACCTCTGCACAGTTCCTTCCCTCTGGGATCTCTGATCATTGCCCTGCTCTTCTTTCTTTTCACAATGATCCTATCCCTAGGAAACAATTTAGTTTCCTTAACTGTTGGATTGCCCACCCTGCATTCCTTCAGACTATCTCGAATGCTTGGGACTGTCATATTCATGGTAATGCAATGTTTCAATTGATGGGTAAACTGAAAAAGGTCAGGGTGAGCCTTCAGACTCTTCATAAGGATAACTTCTCTAATATTGACAAAAGGTTAAAAATGAAAAAACTGGAGCTGGATCAATGCTTTGTTGAACTTCAAAGACATCCTTTATCTGCTGATTTTATTGCTAAAGAGAAAGAGACTGCTCAAGCTTTTATCAAACTCAAAGAGGCTGAAATTAGTATTCTTTCTCAAAGAGCTAAGCTGCATGATATCAAATACAATGATGTCTGTTCCTCTTTCTTCTTTGCTAAAATTAAGGAGACGCAGCAGTGTCATATGATTGGGGAGATAATTGGTTCTGATGGTTTGCATTATCATGGACCTCAGGAGGTAGGGGAGGCTTTTGTTGGGTATTATAGACAACTTCTTGGGACATCTACTCCTGTACAGTATATTGATGTTGATACTGTTGCTGGTGGAGCTTGTGTCCATGAGCAAGATTATCATTTTTTGGTTGCTCCTATTACTAGGGTGGAAATTAAGAATGTTCTCTTCTCTATGGGGTCTAACAAGAGTCCTGGTCTTGATGGTTTTTCTGCTGGTTTCTTTAAGGCCTCCTGGAACATTATAGGAAATGATTTTTGTAAGGCTGTGGAAGATTTCTTTCAAACTGCTTTCTTACCCAAGCAAGCAAATGTCACCATTCTTACCCTCGTCCCTAAGAAGCCTATTGTTCAAACTGTAAAGGATTTCAGGCCAATTTCGTGCTGCTCTATAATCTATAAAACTATTAGTAAGATCATCACTAATAGGCTTCAGATTGTTTTGCCTTCTCTGATTGGACTTGAACAGGCTGCTTTTGTCAAGGAGAGGAATATTTTTGAGAACATCATGCTTACTCAGGGGTTACTCAAGGGTTACAAAAGGAAAAATCTTACACCCAGATGCATGCTTAAGATTGATATCAACAAAGCTTTTGATTCTGATCAATGGGATTTCATTCTTAATATGCTCAAGACTTTAAAGTTCCCTGATCTTTTTATCAAATGGATCATGGGGTGCATCACTGATTCCTGGTTCACCATTAAGGTCAATGGCTCTAACTTTGGGTTCTTTAAAGGCAAATGTGGACTAAGACAGGGTGACCCTCTCTCACCTAGTCTTTTTGTCCTTAGCATGGAAGTTTTATCTAGGAGTTTAAGAGGAATGAATAGAGAGCAGGATGTTTCTTTTCATCCCAAGTGCACTAAACTTGGGTTGAATCATCTTATTTTTGCTGATGATCTCATGATCTTCACAAGGGATGATTTGCCCTCTGTCCAACATGCTGCTAAAATTCTTCATTCCTTCTCTGTTTGCTCTGGTCTTAGAGCTAATTTTGAGAAAACTGAAGCCTATTTTGGAGGGGTTTCTGATGTTCTTAAAGCTCAAATTCTTACTGCAATTGGGATGTCTGAAGGATCCTTTCCTTTTAGATATCTTGGCATGCTCATTAACCATTCCAGACTCACTCAACATATGTATGAAGGTCTCACTCTTAAAATTACCAGTCTCCTACATAAATGCTCACATACAAACCTTTCTTATGCTGGTAAGATTCAGATTATTAATTCAATGATTTTTGGCCTGGGAAACTTTTGGAGTAGCTGCATCCTTTTGCCCAAATCAGTTTGCCTGTTCATTTCTAGGGCTTGCAGGCAGTTCTTTTGAGGTGTTTCTGCAGGTACTAAGAAACTCTCCTTTAAGAGCTGGGAGTCTATTTGTGTTCCCTGGTCTGAAAGTGGGTTTCAGGTGAAGGACATCACTGCATGGAACAAGGCTGCAATGCTAAAATGGCTTTGGCATATTGATAGAGGGGCGGGGTCTATCTGGTCTTCTTGGATTAGAAGCTATTTCCTTTCCTCTGACATTACCATTTGGGAGTTGCAAATTAAAGAGTTTTATCCCGAGAGTCTTAGGAGTATCCTCATAAATAGAGATAGATGTGCTCTGCAGCTTGGGGGTCTTCAGAGAGTCAAGGATCTTCTGGCTGGCTGTTCTATTCAAAACAAATTCTCCATTGGTAAAGCTTATGAGGCTGTGAGAAAAACTCTCCCTACTAATACTCTGTTTAGCAAGATTAGCAAAGCTTGCATTCTACCTAGACATAGAATCATGACATCCCTTGCTATACAGAATAGATTGGCTACTACTGGCTCATCTGCAGAGGTCTCATCATCCCTAACAGATGTTCTCTCTGTCAGATGGCTGCTGAGAATTCTAAGCACTTGTTCTTTCAATGCTCTTTCTCTAAGTCTTTGATCTCTGGCCTAGCTCATTGGGTAGGGTTCCCTGAGGGAGTTTTTCAGCTTTATCCTCTCCTGGCCTGGAATCACAGATGTAAGGTCAGCACCTGGAAGAAGAAATGGGCATTGTGCAGTATTGCAGCTTCAGTTTACATTTTGTGGAGGGAAAGGAACAAAAGGATTTTTGAGGGGATTCATCGATTTCATGATGCTCTTGTTCGTGAAATTCAAGTTATTGTTAGTGCTATACTCCTTACTAAAGATGCTAAGTCAATCAAGATGAAATTCTAGAGGTTCTAAATGCTTAGCTTGTTTTTGATTGTTTTTTAGTGGTTATGTTCTTGTAAGAAAACTCATGTATCCATTTTTGAATATATGAGAAATATCCTTCTTGCAAAAAAAAAAAAAATAATAATAATAATAATAATATCTTTACTAGGCTTACTTTTTCTATAGCTAAGGGAGTGGGGGCCCAGATTGTCTCTCGGCTCCCCACCAACTTCTTGTAAATTTTACATTTTATTTTAATGAAAGCTGCGCGCATCTTATTATAAAAGAAAAAAATAATAATATCTCGGCTTCCCACTAATTTCATGTAAACTTGTTGTTGATCTTAATAAAATTGGGTTTTAAAAAAAATTAAAATAATGATGATGATGATGATGATGATGATGATGATGATGATGATGATGATACCCAAATATCGTGGCTTGTATGCGGCGATCGGTTATGCTTTCTTACCATTCTTTTTCTCTTTGATGGGGGAGTTGGAGACGGATGATGTTGACTTGCTCAAGCGGATTCAAAAAATTTCTGTGTCTCAGGATGTTAGAGCACGTGTTGATGCTCACATTTTTTACTAGATTAGCTTTGCTATCGCTAAGAGGATGGGAGCCCAAATAGTATATCGGTTGACCACTAATTTCTTATAAAACATTTTTTTATCTTAATATAGTTTGTGTTATAATAATAAAAAAACAAAATAAATCGAAAATTGAAAAAGTGGCACAAGAAGACAACGGTAAGATATAAAATGAAAAATAAAAGGGGCATAGAACTTGGTAGCACAACAACTTATACCATCGAGCGTGTCCGTGTCTGACACCATGTTAGACATTGACACCTTCAAGACACTTTGAAGTATGTGTCAGACAATTAAGAAACCGTGTCCCTATTTTTATTAATATTTTTAAAATTTTGACATTTCTTAAACACTCGAGAATACTTTAACTCAACATATAAAATTTACCACAGACATGGCTCTGTTGGGTAAGATCAGACTAACTAAAAAGGTAGCTGAAACCTAAAAATGTAGCTGAAACCGAAAAGGTAGCTGAAATGTGAAAATGTAACTGAAAATTAAGACATTATAAGGTAGCTGGTTTTTATTAAAACTGTTTGAAAAACTACCTGATATGTGGTTAAATGACATAAAATGGCATGATTTATTATTTTTATTATATATGTTAAAGGGTAAGTATGGTAAATAAATTAAAATCAGGTACCTTGAATCTCAAATGCTAATACTCTACGTAGCTTTTTATTTATAAAATAAGTTACTTGAAATTTTTGGCAAAAAAAACTAATTTAATGAAAACATGTACCTGAAACGCGCTACCAAACATAGCCATAATATAATTTAAGACCTTTTATGATAAAAGCATGCTTCTTTAATGAATACTTGACTTATTCTCTCTAGATGTAGGAATATGAGTTATTTCTAATCCAACTTCAAATTAATGAACTCAAAAACTTTATATTAAAATTCATAATTTTTAATACTACGCTCAAAACTTTTATTGTAAAGCTCAAAAACTACATTATCTGTGTTAGTACATCAGATGTACAATCCACTTACTACCTCATTTCCCGTCTGCTAAAATATTCTTGCTCACGATTTCAATTTTCCAACTGCTTTGGTGTCTCTTTACTTTACTAGTCTTATCTTCATTCTCTTAAAGTAAGAACATTTAAAGCCACCACATTAATCCACATCATCATGTTAGTTTTATTTTTTTCGTTTATCCGCATTTTATGTAGCAATTTGTTTTTTTACACTAAAGTAATTTATCTCAGGTATACAATAATTTGAACATGCAACTTTTTAATAATCCTAAATTATGATTTAAAACTTTACATTAATAGTAATATACATTGATATGTTAAAAAAATCCTGACAATTAATAATTTAAAACTACAATCAGCAAGAAATTAATGAATTATATAATTTCACCTTACACAGTTTTACTAAAACAAAACAAAAAATCAATAAATAAGTTCATAAAAATCCACCGCTTTAGTAAGATTATTTAAATATCACTCAGTTAATAAATATTAGAAAATTTAAGTGATATCATTCTAATTTGTAAAATATCAACATTAACTACTGTACTCAATGCATAGATTAACAAACTATTTAACTGTTAATCCATATAGTACAATATAGATCTTGAATGTCCCATAATCAAAATAAAATTTGAAAAAAATGATTTTTAAACTAAAAAAAATATAAAACTTCACAAAAAATACATTCTTTTGAACTTATCTTATTTAATTTGGTTTTACAAAAATACAAAAAAAAAATTACTTATGTATTCTAAATCTCTCGCTAAATACTCACACTGCAATCTACGTAGATAGATCTAATAAATTTATCAAAGTGCCATTTTTTATGTGTTACGAGCATAAAACTATTAAAAAATTGTCTTGGTTAGACTAATTACATGCAACATTCCTTAGCCTTCGCTGACAAGGCTTTCTGACCTGTCTTTTTGGAAGAGGGGAAGCTAGAATGACCTTTCCAGTGGCCTGTGGCTGGGGCGTACCAATTTCGGAGCGATATTGCTACGATTCTACATAAAGAATGGGATTTAGTCGAAAAATGCCTAGTTCACTGACTTTTTTCAATTGGAAAGTCCATATTTTAAGAATGGGATCACAAGCTCAAATCGGGTATAAAAAATACTTACGTTATAATAAAAAAAAGAATCAAAAATTACTATGTAGATTAGAAGCATTTAAAAATAAATCCGTCATTCCTGAGGTGAAATGCTACATACATAACATTGTAATGCACAGTGGATACTTTTTTTTTCAAATTAAATTAAAAAAAAAGTTAAAATATACACAGTAGTTGATAAGAGTCAACAATTAATACGGCTGGTTTGTGAATTACGTCAATAATTATTGTCTAATACTCGAGTTCTCTACTCTTGGATATTACAAACGTTTCTCTTTTGTATTCTGTACTGTGTTTTGCAAAGCAATGATGTTTACACAAAATATATTATAACCTGTAAGTTTATTAGATTTTTTCTACTATTTGTAAATGATACGAAGAGGTGTTCGAAATTTAAATTTTAATTAACAGTTATTGAAATTTTATATGAATATTTATGCATTTAATCGAATATTTTCTATACAAGTTTAATAACAAACCGTGCAATTTTGCATAAATGCTAAAGCCATGTGATCAATTTCAATTCTCTAAATATCTTTTGCGTTTTTCTCTTCATTGAAGCCACTGATTTCTAATACTAGTATAATGTCAATATAAGATCGTTATAATCACTAAAAATTAGTATAAGTTCATTCTTAGTGCATAAAAACATTTATTTATTCCTAAAACATTATTCATAGAAGATTATTTATTTATCGATTTTTCTAACATGTACTTAAAAGGAAACTTTAGCGATAAATATGGTACTGGACCAAGGACTGCCGACAAATTTAGAGGGTGGAATACTGGAAATGTACTGCTCCAATGTAGAAGAACATCCGTTGAGCTTCTGACATGTTTGTGCATGTGAAGCAAACATGGTGCCACATATTTCTTGGCGCATAGTACTCCCTTTTCAGCAATCGCCCTCTCTGTCTCCCTATTTTCGGATACGTTACTATGCAATGGTCTTCGCATTTTCCATGCGCTGCTAAGTTTATTATGTGTATTATTGTAGACCCATCTTCTTGGTTTCTTAGCTATGGGGCTACAAATTCTCGTTTCAGACGGATATTTGCCGTCTTAAGCTTAAAACGGTTCCAATACTTACCGAATCACCCTACTTGTTGGTTGCTTTGAGAATATCAGAAATTGTCTTTATTACCACCATGTGGTAGTTTTTGACATGCGTAAGCTTAAGACGGATAGTGCATGTTTCAAGCAAGACGTACTGAGCTGACTATAGGTAGAGGCGTAGAACAACCACCGGGACGAGTGGTAAAGCGGAAAAAAGGGGAATGGCAAGAGGGGTTGTCCTAGCACGACACGGTCACCGTCCACCCGACACAGGCACATGCTACTATGCGGGCCGACATGAGTACGACACGCGGGCGTGGGGCGGGCTGCGTCGCTAAAATTACTAAAATGACGTGTTTGGCATGGATCGGGCCGAGAGCATGACGAGCACAACCCGGTGCGGCACGACAGATCTAGCACAAGCACGGCCAAAGCTTGGCCCGAGAAATGTGATCGTTGCTGGACTTGATGGCTGCTTAACGTTCATCTTCCTCTTTTTTTTATATAGAGTAAATTAATAACTTACTCCCTTTTATAAACCACTTTTTTAAAATAATTCCCTATTGAAAACTTTTTAATAATTTACTCACATAAAATATTCTCAGGTCAAAAATTGAACCCAAAATGACCATTTCCTCTCATTTCCGTCATAATTTGAATTTTCAGTTTTGAAGTCTATTTTTTGGACGGAAATGTCTTCCTCTACCTTAAATACCATTGTTGTCTTCTATCTCTCATCATTTTCCCATTTCTTCACCTTACTTAATTATAACTTTTCATCCTCATCATTTCCTCATCCCCTCCCCCCCCCCCCCCCCCCAATAATTAAGGTATGTTCTTCTTTATCTCTCTCAACTTTTATTTCTATTGTAATTTCCAGAAAAAAAGAGTTTTAAATTAGGGTTCATAACTCCAGAAATTTGGAAAATTTGGGTTTAAAACAATCATATGAGAAGGTTTCAAACCCAGAAATTGAACTTAACAAAACAACACGAACGGGGTTAGAAATCCATAAACATGAATCAAAAACACAGCAATTAAGGTAATTAAAAGAAATAGGGGTAAAAACTTACAGTAAACAATATTGAACAATTCAATAGCTTTCATCTGCAATCAGAAATCGATTATTTGCGAGAAAATGAGAGAGAGAGACGGAGGAAAATGAGAGAAAGAAATAGAGGAAATGGGAACAAAAATATGAGAGTCTTGGGTTAGAAACAAATGAAGGGTATATCGGTCAGAAATTACCCATTTTCATCTTAAAGTCAATTTGGGTGCAATCTTTAACCTGAGAATATTTTGCGGGAGTAAATTATTAAAAAGTTTTCAAAAGTGAGTTATTTTAGAAAAGTGGTTTATAAAAGAGAGTAATTATTAATTTACTCTTTTATATAATATTTTTCTACTTTATAAATCTCATTCACCTCAATCCATTTCTTCACAATTCAATACAATCTCTTCTACTTATCTTACAAATTACAATAATCTTACAATATAAATCATTATCATTATTATCTTTAAAATTTATAATAAATACTTAAAAGTCTTATACAAAGGAATTATTTAGTTAGTTAATTGGGTTTTGTTGAATCAGATTTTCTACTAATCGAGTTGTTGAATAGGGTTTCAATTTGAAAGCTTCAAAAGTTCAGGCCTTCATTCAATTGTTCCATTTTCCGAATTCCGAAAGCTTTGTTTGCATTTTTCAACTGAATGTTATACTATATTGTTTTATTTTCAAAACATACAATGGTCCAGCCCAACCCCTTTTGTATGAAACAACCGACCCCACCTCAAAGAATAACCCTAGCTAATCTATTTAACTATTCATAGCTACTTTATTTGAAAATCGATCATTGGGATCCCAAGGTGTCCGAGTACCTGTATTGTCTTTTCAACAACCTTTTAAACAACGTTTTCAAGAAGAACCAATTAGACCACAATCGTCACAACATGGCTCGACGAGCGAAAGGTAATCTACATAGTCAATGCCACCCCACGTGGATACAAGACAACCCTTTGATGAGTTAATGTTGATCATAATGAATAACGGTAGACTGCGGAATCGTTGATACTCACGTAGAGGTGGAACTAGTAAGGTGTGGGAATATTTTTTTGTCCAAAGTATCGATAAGTTAAAGGCCAATTGTAGATATTGTGATGTCGTATACAACGCAAAGGGTAAAACTGGTACCGGTTAACACACTCCTAATGCAAAGCACTTTGAGGTCGTGGTCAGAGTGTCATGGATCAATTTGTATCGAGAACCCATGCAACCGAACCGAATAACTATGAATATGAAGAATTTAGTAATGAATTGTCTAGAATGATTATTCCAAATGGAAAAACAGTTTGTTCTAGTTGAACACCTAGCATATAATTATTTTTAGGACAAATCAACCCCAACATAAATTAATGAGTAGGAGGACCGTAAAATATAATGTCAAGCTACAATGTGTTAGTGGAAAGAAATTTGCTTAATTCTGAGTTTGAAATTACTATCTGTAAATGTAGTTTAACTGCTGATGAATAGGATTTAGGCACTATTTATTCGTATTATGCATTACGGCCTATTGGTTAGGTTGAGATTGGTATGTACGAAAACGAGTCGTTGGACTTGCAAGATTAGAATCCCTCCATAACATTGCACATATGCATAACATTATCATGAACAACATTCATGAATTTAGACTTGAAACTAAAATTTTAATTGCAACTTTTGATAATGCATCCAGTATGAGTTATGTTACAAATATTTAAAAATCTAGTTTACAACAAGTTTTTTAGATGGTAAATTGTTACATGTTTAGATGTTGTACTCTCATAGTTTTAAACTTATGTATTATAGATAGTCTTAGTGGTCTTAGTATCATGCTAAATTTAAACGTGGTTTTCTACACTACTTGAACACGTTAAAGTGGAATTTTGTAAAGCAAACGTTGTTTGTATATGAAATTTCTCGTAAAAAATAATACTAAGTGGAATTCTGTGTTTATTATGTGAATGCATGCATAAAATATAAATATCATTTTCATGCTTTTTGGAACCGTTCTTCTCCTGAGAACATGTTACTTAATGAGGATTGGCAAAGTAGGGAAGTGCATGTTGATTTTTCAAATGCTCTTAAAAAAATAAACACTTTTTTTCTCATCTAGGATCCATGTCTGAACCATCAGGGTAGGGTCTTGCGGATATGTACCAGATCCAAGGTCCGTTGTCATCCTTACTCTTTAACATTCCCGCTACTCTTAAATTATAGAACCAAAATACGCTTCCTTTAAGTCGAAGGCATCATAACATTTCTCCAAATCATGTTGAAAAACATAGTTAGCCATTATAATCCCTTCTCCCCCTAAACATCTCCACACTTCACCGGGTATGCTATCAATTCCTTCCGCTTTTTGCAATATCATCTTCTTTAGTGATACTTTTACTACACTTTTTTAAAATCCTGCGCATACTTGATTAACTATGTTTGGAAGAGTACAAAGATTCTCAATATCTTGTTTTTGTTTCCCCTTAAATAAATTAAAGTATCAGAAATTCCCTCAATATATTCTTTAACTTCTTATCTCTAACAGTCGTTGGTCTTGCTTCAGACGGACCATTTTGGTCTGAAGCAATAAGACGGGATTTTGTAACCACTTTACATACTTACTTACTCGTTCTACCAATATGTGTTTGTATTTGGTGACGTGCCTCTAGATTCTCCTAACACTTCTCTTGCTACATTTTTAATCTTATGCTCCATCATATTTCAACTTGAATCTATATCCTTATCCAAATCAATCGGACCAAACATTACTATCCACCATCTTAGCCATAAAACTCATTTGGTTGTCTCCTTAGAGCTTCTACCACTTGATATGGGGATCACTAACAGGTCTCATGTTCCTTAGGTTCATCTTCCTAAAAAATCAAGCACTACAAGTCTATGTTGAGTGAGAGTTCTCTCATCCGGTATTACCTTGCCATCCGTGTAACTATTACTCCAAGCATTGCTAACTAAAAAGTAGCTCGTCTATCTAAATTGCATTACCTCCACTCTTGTAAGTCACTAAATGAGAGTGTCACTAATCTAACAAAGTGTTCATTATACCCAAATCATATGCTAACGTAAAATCCAATAGACCACTTGCAATACTCCATATTATATTAGAAGACTCGGTCGAGTACGAGGTTTGTACTCGACCGAGTAGGGTTGACTACGTCAAGTCACCTAAGAGTACTCGACCGAGTGAGGCAGGGCACCCGTTTGAGGCATGTCATTGTTGATGGGGCACTCGACCGAGTAGTCCGAGACTCGGTCGAGGGGTGCTACTCAACCAAGTGGCTCAAGGGACTCGGTCGAGTCGCGGGGAGATGGGTCGTGTTTTACTTGGTTTTCTTTTATTTTAGACCAAGGGTTTAAGGGTTAGTGTATATATGTTGTTAGCCGTCATAGTTTCTATTCATTCCTATAAAATTACCCAAAAACTGTAACACCCCCATAATCCTTTCGATTTAAAAATATAGTTTTTATGTAAAATTCGGATCATAGATGTGTCACAATTAAACCAAATGTAGCAGTAGTAGTATCTACAACATGAAATTAAATGGGTAAATGTCTAAGTAAATTAAAACCAAAGAGTAAAATCCGATTACAACCAAATCCAAAGTTTGCGAGAAAATAAGTTTAATGATGCCAAATAAAGATAATGTTCTCGAGCATTGGTCTCCAATAAAAACAATAAAGCGCGCTCTCCCGTGTATCCCACAACTTAGTTCCCTAGAGTACTTGTCACAGGATTTGCTCACACAATTGTGGTCATAGCATGTCCAAATAAGGACAAAAATAAAAAGGGGTCAACAATTATGTTGAGTAAAGTAAACAGTCCAATAAGAAAATAATGAGTCCAAAGAAAACATAACTTGAAGTAGGTTTGATGTTTAAAAACATGTCTTAATAGATTTCAAAAGATTGTGACAAGGACATTTTATATTTCAACCAAATCCACTTTCAATTGTTTATACTTAACAAATTTCAAAAGAAATATTTCTTTCGACAAATCCTTAATCGGTATAATTGGATAGAGGCCGTATGGAGAGGATCCCTTCGCCCTAGTCCGGATAAGACGGGGATCACCAAACCATGTACAATAACTGTCCTAAAATCCCGAGTGTGCACACACCTAAGGGCCAATCCCAAATAAAGGCGGAGACTAAGGACGGGGTTTCGATCAACTAACCCCCCACCAGAAGCTCTGTATATGATGCCCCTTATTAATTAGGGACAACGCACCCCTCTACCAAAACCGTTTCAGAATCCAACACAAAACCCATTTTCTTAAATCCAACACATCATATTCAAGTGGTCAAAACGGCTTTGATTTTAAATCAAAATCTTCTCATTTTGTTCCAAACACATTTCTCGTTTCCACAAATCAAATCAAACAAATCAATCATCACATTCATACCAACTAAATCATTCAACATAAACAACCATTTTAATCATAACAATATAGTTCAATATTTGAAAAGATGTTTGACAATGCAAAAGTAATGTACGGACGAGTGTTTCCCTTACCTTAAAAGCTGCTAATGAGTGGTTTAAAAGGCTTCTTCTATGAATCCCGAGTCTACAATATATATATAAATGATAGTTACTTATACATTCGATCATTACATTGCTACTTTGTTTAACGGTACTTGTTCAATCGGCTTTTACTTTGTCTTACTTTATTCTCCTTTGTTTATGTGACGTACACATGTTCTCATACTTTCCATGGTGAGTTTATTAACTTAATGAGGTTTATTTTGGTTGATTAGTGTATGTACGTAGTTTAGGTTTTGATAAGTTATATAACTTTATCAATTCCTTTTGGTTTTACAGATTTGGAGCAGTAACTTCAAATCAACATATCTCCTTCGTTACTTAACATTTTAAAATTAAACCAGTGAGGATGGGTTCTTTTACAAGTCTTTTAACTTTAAGGGTCTATGTGATGGAGTCTAAAAATGAACCTAAGGTCTCTGAAATTCTAATTTAATAAAATCTGGCGGTTTTTGAGTCATCAAGTTTTGGGCTGGTTGACCATATAAATTGTGACACCCTCAAATTTGCGGAAAGAAAAAAAAATTATTTAAATACATAAAAGATAATAAAACATATACGAAGGTGTCATAAAATAAAAAGGTCATTACAAAACGGTAATAAAATTCTACAAAAGAAATATACAAGACGGGAGACATATCTCCCGTATAAATACGGAAATAAAAGTGTGTACAATAATATACAAACTATGAACCGAATATAGGTCCAAGGTAAATACTTCGCTCTCTAGCTCGTCCATGTACCCCAAATATGCAACACCACCTGTTCGACCGCATTAAATATAAACACGGAAGCCACAGTCAGTGGGGAGTAACTCCGAGTTCTCCCAGCCACGAAATGTCGAGTTTAATGAAACATGAAAAACATAAAAGCAATGTATATAGAAAATACAAAACCTTAACAAATATGATATGCTCTTCATGTTATGAACAGTTAACTAACATATAACCTAGCATATGAAAGCTATCATGTGAATTCGGTAATAAAATATAACTCGAGGTAGGGAAGCTGGTATGCTGGCTCAGCGGTTACCATGTAACATGGCCCTGATACACTCAAACCCTAATCAACACGTAATCATGTGAATCAGTTAACAACCGTTAATCCAAACTCTAGCAATCCTAGCCGGCTTGCATCTCACCTTCTAGAACTCATAGAATCATACAAACATGAAAGACCAATACTTCTACAAACAGGCATAAGTTCTTAGACAGTCAATAGAAGACTTCTGTAACTCGAGGCTATACCACAAGGTAGGAAAACATCCTAGTCCTAGACTGATCAGACCTAGCGACAACAGCTATTCCATTCCCCGTCTCATGACATAACCGTACACGAGAAACTCTACTAGGCGACCCCCTAAGCAGAGATGGTTAGTACTTAAGCTGGCTCCCTTCCCAAAGCGCAACTCTTAGGATGCCATGCCCGACTTGGAGATAAGCCCCCCAGGCCGTGACACACAAAAGCTATTACCCATGAACTATATACTCGTTAAAGACAGTACGGGCCTATCGATGTCATGGTCCAAGCTACTCATTTAGAATTAGAATGGTCAAGACGCCATATACTCATAATTCTCTCTGGGTACTTAGTCAACACGACACCAACCATATAATCAAACAGTCACGGAAACAATTTCCTAACATGTGACTAATTGCATATAAATCATAATCAAATAACATATCGCCTCATATCTACTAAGGCTAATTCATTAATTAAATACAACCTTACTTGAAGACAAATCCCCTACCCGAGTCCCGCGACGGGTCATCAGTCAAAACGGGGCTGACTAGATCTTAGTTTGACCAAACCCGTTTGATCAAACCGGCTAGAAACAGAGTCTTTACCACATAGACTTAGACATAAAAGTCAACATATTCATTACATGTTATTTTATTCACTTCTAACATGTGAATTATTATATCATACCAAA